>CDEZ01019023.1:0-14074 GCA_000826365.1 Acanthamoeba royreba | reverse complement strand
TCCAGGTGCAACTTGTTTTGGGGGTTCATGATGAGCAGCTTCCATCACCATCAGATCTATCCAGGGAGCAAGAAGATGCACTTCAGTCGCATTCAGAAGAAGACGGGACTGGCCTTCGAGGACATGCTCTTCTTTGATGACGGTACCAACCTTGGTCGTGGATGGATTGCCTTGCAACGTGCATGACACGGGCGTGATATGTATGTAGAGAAGCGCAACATTCGCGAAGTGGGAGGTATGGGTGTGACGGCTGTGCTGGTGGAAGATGGACTCACTTTGGACGTGTTCTTGCAAGGTACCGTGACTCACTCCCTGTCGGCAGTAGGAACTTGCCCAGACGATCTTATCTTGACCTACTTGGTGCAGGGCTGAACATGCACGCAGAACGAAAGGCGCCCGACCAACGTTGCCACAATGCGTGAGTGGATGCATGAGATGCCTGCTGCTATCGCACATGATGCACGTTTTCGCTCTTCCTGGAATAAATTTGGGGAAGCAATATAACTTGTGTACAGCTTACACTATGAAGAAAGGAGCAACAGCAGCAGAAGGGGCTGTTGTGCATCACCACGACCACCAGGCGGAGGGGAATGAGGGCGGGACAGAAGAGTGTGTGACGGATGTTTTGTCAGAGGAGCTCCTGCTGGGCATCTTCCGCATGACCGCCTTTCCCAGGTCAAACGAGCGCTACTCCGCGGTCATTGGTACCCTTTAGCTTTTCTATTTCTTCCTTTTTATACAAATAAAATATAAAAATAATATATTTAGATACATGCAACCATTCTCGGAGTTAACTGTCCTTTTGGTCCGAAAGTATCTAACTTGGATGTGTTGTGTTTTGTGAGACAGAGGGAGCACAGCACATGGGCCGGATGTCTTGTGTGTGCCGCAAGTGGCGGCGCGTGCTGTGTGATGAGTCGCTCTGGAGATACTCCATGCGAAGCTCCTTGGCGGTCAGCTTCATCCGCGATGGACGGAGAGGCTCCCCTCCAGCGCACCGACTGACTCAGACTCCTCAGCCGATGAATCTTCAACAGAGGATGACGATTTGGAGCCATCACCACCCAAGCAAGTCAGCGATAGTACCGCCAGTGCGCTCTCTGATCCGGATCTCACGTGGCGCACCGCTGTATTGGTCAAGATGAAGGAGGTGGCAGCGTGCCTGAAGTGGCGCAAGCACCGAGCCTTTCAATACTTGGACCTTGATGAACGTGACAAGCATAGAACGGAAGCGCAGTTAGGTCTGGAGCAGGCGGTGCTGCTCGGTTGCGATCGATTGGTGGATCACCTGATCAAGTACATCGGAATGGAGGATGATTTCCAATTGTTCTGCTGGATGTTCGTGTTGATTCTCGCTTGCAAAGGACGGGCTATCAACATCGTCAAGGTTACCCTCCCTAACCTGACCATGCCACACAGTATCTGTTTGTCTGACTTGAGGATGTTTGTTGTGGTGCAGAGAGCGTTGGACTACCTTGATCCGTGCTACGGGGGCGTGCGAAGGGCTGACTTCTTTGGAGGGCGAAAGCGGCCAACCTATGATGGCCAAGCGATCGCCGTGGCGGTCAAAGTGGGGGACTTGGCAATCCTCAAGCTACTCCTCCAAAACCGCTTTGTTAAACGCGCCAGATGGACCGTGTGGCACAACGCCACCGTGCAAGCCGCAATGGTAGGTCTGTCGTGATCTTCAGGGGTCCTTGCTTTCCCTTGTGCCACAAGAAACTGAGCTTGCATCCATCAGGTCGGGCGCCTGGCTGTATTCAAGTACATCTGGAAGACGGAGGCGCCCTGTAATGACTACTTTATGGAGACGGCGCACGAAGTGATGTGTATTGCCACCAAACTGAACCATGATCAGGTGATTGAGTACTTGGCCTCTGCCACTCCTCGCATTAGGTATTCGATCAGCCTTGGTTCATCTACGTCGACATGTGGTAACGTGCTCACATCGTGGTCATCACTGTCTCTCTCAGTCCTCCGACCTGTGCCTTCTGGGTGGCCGCGGAGGATGGGAAGGAGGAGATGATACGCCGCCTGTTCGAGCTCGGCTTCACACCACAATACAGCACTTTAGATACAGCCACGTACATCGGCGCGGCGCTACGCTCCCCGAAGTTCACTACCACAATCGCAGACAAGGTCGCCAGGGGTACGCTTGACCTCTTTTCCGTGTTGTGCCTTCATTTAGGGGCTCATTCATCATTCATCCTTGTGGCGGACGATATAGCCGGACTGGCGCCGCTCAGTTGGACAGTGTTCACTGAGAATCCACGCATCATCGCTGGCGATGTCGAGCTCTGTAGGCTGATGGTGGCGAGAGGCTGCAACATCAATGTGCTGAGCCAGATACCGGCCATGAATGCATCAGGCACTCCACTTCACTTTGCAGGTTTGTACCATCTGCCTCCTCCACTATGTCAACCTTCCTTACATCACCCCCATCACAGTGTTCACTCAAAATGAAGCACATGTGGAATGCCTACTGCGGGGAGGCGCGATGGCCGACTTCGAGAGCGAGAAGGTCCAGTCGGCGATAAGCCTGGCTGGCCAGTTGGGAAACCAAAGGATCCTCACTCTTCTCCAGCGACCCGCCTCCTTTTGGCAACAACCAGATGACGCAAGAGGAGCAAAGAGGTCACGAGAGGAGGATCGGGACGGAGAGGATCCAGCGAAGTATACGTCTGATGCACGGCAAGAAGACACTCCAACAGACGCAAGGAAGAGAGGAAAAACATCACCTGTTCCCGATGACCCCTTCCATCAGGAAGTTCCGCTCAATGGCGAGAGTTTGTAAACCGGAAGAGCGACACGAGCTGATGGTTACCTTGATCTAGCGCGGAACAAGTCAGCGGGCGATGCTTTAACTTTGGGTTGATGCTTGCCTCTCTTGCTGCGCGGCGGAGTAGAGTCGTTTCTGAACGTCAATGGAGCTCTCCTGTTTCATCAGCTCTCGCAGTAGCATCGTGGCGTAGGACGAGGACTTGAGCGAGAAAGATACCTCGACCGCTCTGTATTTCCCTACAAAGAAAGAAGATAGTTATGCGTAAGTCAGGAAACTGGACAACACACGGAGAGTGCAGGTGAACCCGTGGTTGGTCGCGGCAGTGGCGGCTTGCCTTCAAGCCTGTCTCGATCAGTCTGCAGGAGATCAGCCGATGGATCATCAAAGTAGATGATATCCCTGATCATGAACAGTTGTGAGCAGAACAGAATGATAAGTGAGGCCAAAGGGTCGAACCAAGTGAGATCATGGGGTCTAGCCAGGAGAGGACGGTAGCTCCCGGGCAGACGAAAGTCGCGAACCTGGAAGAATAGGTTGATAATGTGCAAACAAGTGTAAGAAACCAGGAAACGGAGAAGGTACCTTGTGCTGAAAGGATTCTTGTGTAAGACCGTGCTCAGCCAGCACCGTGGTGTAGGCAGCGCCAATCTCATTTTCAGGGAACTTGACCTTATAGCCTGCATTCAACGCATGATCAGCGTTTGATGACAGGACATGCTGAACAAAGCGTTCAGTGTACCTGGTAGGGGCAGCACGACGTCATCGATCGTATAATTGGGAAGGTCTTCTTCCGTAAGAACCTTGACGTTCAACTTGGCTTCAGTGGTATCCTCCGACACCTCCTTCTCGTTTTCTTCTTCATCCATCTTGTCAACTTCTGCTTCATCGTCAATGGTCTCGACCGCGCTTGTGTCTTTATCTATAAAAGTGATCAGCGTTGCTCGCAGTGAGATGAAGCACGCTTCTTGACTAGCGCGAATGTATGTACCGTCGCCCAAGAGAACTAAGTCGCCAACCACCGGCTTATCCGCACCAAAGCGACGCACTCGCTCGGTTGCCATCAGGTTCCAGACATACGACTGAAAGCTGTGCGGGTAGAGCATGCGCAGATTGCGCGGGAGCTGACCCAATCAATGCGATATGAGACTTACTTTCTTTTGTAGATGCTCAGTACGGAAAGAGGTACCGTTTGGAAGGCAACAAGATGCTGAGACGGCCCCATTTTCTGATAGCCTTGCAAGAGCAGGCGTTCCACATGCAGCTGCTTCGGCAGCTTTCGCAGCGTACCTGCCGAAATGTCAACATCAATCGAACGCGTACGACAGAATCAAAGTGACACAACGGATGTACCGCCAATGTCGCCTGTCTCGGCCCAGTATCTGCGAGCCCTCTCGCATTCTTGATCCTCTGTACATACACAGTTTTTGAATAAAGATATCAGTCAAAAGGAGGAAGGCGGCTTACCGCCAGATCGTGGTTGCAGAATTAGAGTGTTGGCCTCCTTCCACTTGCCTTGCATCAGCAAGATGCCAATACGATGGGTAGCAACCGAGCTGGTTCCAAAGCGCTGTAGACCTGCGGAGAGATGCCATTCTCAAAATCCACGACACACGTGATGTGCACAACTAGATCCGGTTCAATACCGTAGTAATTGATGAAGCCGGTCTTCCTTAGCTCTAGAAGCGAGTCGTTGATGAGCTCTTCAGACGCTGACACCTCTCTGCCGGCGACATGTGTCAGTACATATTGCAGATCCTGGCTTTGTAGCATATTCAAGAGCAAAAAACGAGTGTGGAGTTACCGAAGGGCGATAGTGAAGCGGTTGCCCCAAAGGTCACCCAGACGGAGAGGTTCATTCACGTATCTGGGACCTAGTGGATAAGCTGCAGTGCTCAATTCGGCTTGGCCAAGCGGCATACGTACGAGAAGTTGCCCACGCGCAGGCCATAGAGCCTGGGATTCAGGCCGCGAAGCTGCTCAGCCTGCATCAATTTAGTAACGAGTGAGATGGATACATCCTCAGTGGTTTTCCCATGGGTGATATGAGAACACGTACGCGCGTACGGTAAATGGTCATGTACTGGGTCGTGACGCCACGCTTGTCCTTGGTGCCCGCATAGGTAAAGCGATTCGCACGTTTACTGCAACCCAGGAGAAGCGGTGAGCAGGAATGAAGACAAGAAGCAGACCGGGATTGATTCCTTCATACTTGGTGAACTTGGCGAGGAGTGTCACAGCAGCTGTGGTGTCCTTGTTCTCCTTGTAGAGCACGAACCTCAGATGGTTGCCCCAAGCGGAGGGCCACGGCCTACGACAAGTGTGAAAAACAAGTTGAGTTCAAAAGATAAGATCATGCATGCGACTGACCAAAAGGGTGGGGGTGTTGGGGCACGAATCGAACGTGCGCCTCCTTTGCACGGGTAGGGTTTTCAGAGCAGAGCGAGGGATCCCACGCGCGCCCCGGGCAACGCGCGCAGGAGGTCTCCGACAGAGTCTGCCGGACCCCCGCTCCCGAAGTGCTGACAGCAGAGAGTGAGTGGTGCAGTCACACCCTCACAATTGTGGGTGAGGTTTTTTGTTTTTTGATGTGTGGAGGGTCGTCCCCGCGTGCCAGCAGAGTTGGTGCTCTGCCGGCTGAACTTGACCCATCATCACCACGACTGTGACATCGGGTGTGTAGGGGGATGCGAAGCCAAAGAATTCACTCCGTCGTCATCAACACGACCAAGCTAAGCAGATGCAAAGGCGAGATTCCAAACTACTCCACCCAAACACCCCCAAGCCGTAACACGGCTTGCCGGTCGCTTTAAATGGCACACTTTTTCCGGCGCACCCAGTTATGGGATACGAAATAACTTAAACATGAAATTCGCAATTCATTTCGAAATTTTGAAATGAATTGCGAAAATTTTGGGCTTTGGAGGAACGTACCGTTGTCGCTGATGACTGTCCGCGTCGCTGCGGCCTGTTGTGGTTGCTGTACGGCTCCTCCGATCGGCGCGTCCAACTACCATCACCACGACGCCTTCCGCTTCGGTTTTGGTATCGAGGAAACCTTCGAAGTGCACTCGGAATGCCTTGTGCACCTCCGCTCGCTTGGCTTTGTCGGCATTCGGCGCAAGTTTGAGCTCCTTGCGCTCGACGCCAGGGTCTCCTCCTCGCCCGCTACCCCGTCCTCCCCGTCGGCCACGACCACCACGTCCTCCACGATTCCCACGACCTCGATCCGCGTCGGCATCCGCTGATCCCTCAGTCTGATTACGCTTCTCTCGCTGTTCGGTCTTGATCTGCTGGATCCACTCGAACACTCGCGCCATCTCCTCATCGCCCAGGAGCTTCGACAGTGACTCACGCGCATTACGCTCGGCCTGTTCTTCTTCCTTGGCCTTCCTCTCAGCTTCCTTTTGTTGTTCTCCCGCTTCTCGCCGTGCCTTCTCCTCAGCCGCTCGCTCCCGGGCCTCTTCATCCTCCGCAGTCGTGGTATCCTCCGGTTTCGCCTGTTCGGCTTGCAGTTCCTGTGGCTGTCGGTGCTGGCCTTCCTTCTGCTCAGTGGCCTCTGTCCCTTCATTGCCACCATTCTCGGTAGGGACGGTGTTGATGTCGGTGAGACGCACAACACTGCCATCGAGAGCCACCTCGTTCACTTGAAAGTCTGTAAACCTGCAGTGTCAATATACGGATCAGCCTGATCAGTCATCCATTCATTCTCTCATCAGCATCGCCATCCTCCTGAGTCTCGATTGTAAAGAGTATGTTTCTCTGATGCCCGTTGATCAACCAAATTCTAACTTAATTCGTTAACAATTAAGTTCATAAAATTTAAGATTAAAATTTAAGATATAAAATTAAGATATATCAACAATTATCTCAACTTTGTGAGGCAGTGGAGTTACGGCGCTGCCACTGATGTAGACGCACCGGTGTTTGACGACGCCGACCCAGGCAGCAGTGTGGCCGAGGAACGCCGTGATGCCAACTTCCTCCTCCCACGCGCTCACCTTGCCCTCTGTGCTCTTCTCCTTCTTCTTCTGCTGCTCCGCTCCTTCATGTTGTTCTTCTTCTTCTTCAGCTTCCTTTTCATCAGTGCCCACTGCTGTAGTGGCAGTGGCTCCGTCGTGATGAAGAGGGTTCGGACTTTGGTGGGCTCCACGGGGCCGTTTGAGCGGAGGAAGGCTGTCCTGCTGTTCTTCTTCCCTTCTTCCCTCCTCTCGTATTCTTGTCTCCATAACGTCACCTCCGGAGTCGACGGGCGCAGCAGTCGTCGTGCCGTCTTCCCCGTTCGCTGACTCTCGCGGCCTCTTATGGGTTGGAGTACCCCGGACGTCCTCCACTTCACCCTCTAGTGTCTCCATCTTCGCTGTTCTGTTTTGGTGTGCACGAATTTCTGAAATTGAAATTCGTTTCGAAATCATGAGTGATCGGAATTTAAGATATGTGACTCGCCTGTTTTAAAGGAAATTTGTTGCTTTTCACAATTTTATTTTTTAATATCGAAATATTGCATTATTCGAACAACTGTTGTTGGACGGCCACCGAAAGGAAAGAAAACACACATGGACCTACCGAGCGGGCCACGCCCCGGCGGGGTTGAAGGTACGAGTACCCCGAACACTCAGAGTGTTGAAGTAGCGGTGTGGTGGTCAACAATAAGATTCTAAATCATTTTTCCATTCATTGATTGTTCCGTAAGGTTGAAGATTTCTTTCATTTTACGAGTTAAATTAATTCAATCTTCTTGATGATAAAAAAAATTCGAAAAAATGGAAGATCGAAAAAAGCGAAAAGTTTAGTTATCGCTTTTCGATCTTTGCGAGTATAGTTTATTTTTGTTCCGGCCAATGAGGAAGGAGGAGACTGTGCCGCCTTTTCTTTTGTTGGGAACATACACGGGACGTGCTTGGGTCAGACTGACAGTGGTGGTGGGTGGCGTGATACACATGAACATGAATGCGCGTATGTATGCAGGCGGCGTGGAAGGTACAACCACAACTGCCAGTGCGGCTCCGGAGGCGACTGCGATAGCGGCCGAAAGCGAAAGGCAGAAGGAGCGGCTGGAGAAGGAGATACGAGCGATGAACGAACAGTTCGCGCAGCTCAAGTCGCTTCTCGACGTCGAGAGAAAGGCGCGAGTGGAGCAGGAGAAAGCGCGCAACGAGGCAGAGAGTGAGTTGAAGGACATGCGCTCTGCTTTTGAAGGTAGTGATGATTGCTAATGAACGAAGCAAAGTAAGCTTAGATAGACTCAACTCATTCATGGGTGGGCAGGCACCGTGTGGACGAGAGTAGGGCTGGAAGAGGAAGTAATGAAGATGGAAAAGGAAACATTCTTCCTAAACAAGATGCTGCAGGAGCTTTCATCTTCCACTGACCGAACCAAGGGCCTCGAAGACAAACTGGAGAGCTTAGAATCACAGGTAGACATCACGAACTGGCTCAATCAAGGTAGTGAAATGTGAACGCTAAAGGGCTTCGCTTTGTCAATATCAGACCACTTCCAAGGTGGAGGAGCGCGAATTCCTCTCAAGGGTCCTCAAGCGATTGCAAAACCAGACGCGAGCAATGCGATCAACACTAGATCATCACATACAGGCCAAGAACGTTCGTTTCACCGAACTTGAAAGCAGGAGGTACCGCGGAGAGGTAGCTTGTTCGCAACATTGGCGTAACCTGCTTTTGCTAGGAACGAGCTTCGAAGAAAGCTGAGAGCGCGAGGTGATGTGGAACGAGTGATACTGGAATTGGAAGACCAGGTGGATTCTCTCAAACGGCAGCTCGGCGAAGAAGCCAAGGCACGCGAACAACAGGAATGGCTGTTTGAAGTTGAGATAAACGATCTCAGCAAACGGTACCCTATTCGTTCTCAGACTGAGAAATAGCATAGGTACTCGATGGTTCTAATCGACAGGCAGGCTTGCACTGGAGATTGTGGCTCGAGAAAAGATCACGACTCTACTATCGCAAGCAGAAGCTCACCGCAAAAAGATCACTCAAGAAATCGAATCACTCAAATCGAGGCAGTCTTCGCTACAGGTGCTCTCTGCCTCTTTGTGTGTAGAATGCTTTTTCTACCTTTTCTACCGGTTGACCCCACAGGCATCAAGCCCGTTGCGAGATCCCAAAGATGTGTCACGCTCAGACTTCCGTAAGTCGTTCCACCCGGCTGCGTTTCATCGGACACAAAGGTAATGCCTTTATCCATTCTCTGCGCGTACATCACACCTAACTGGGACCAACCCTGTTGGACAGCACTCCGCTTGAGGAAAGAAAGGATGAGGAACAGCCTCTTACACATTTGGCGTCCCTAGCCCCTATTGCATCGTATTATTCTCACCCGTTAAGTTACATTGGGCTTTGTTTTGACTTAAGGATTCCCCTTGGAATAGTAACGTTCAAGTAAGCGGCGAAATTACGTTCAATCGCTTGGCTACCAGTGCCGATTCCCCCCTCAGAACCACTTCAGCGGTACGAATCAAAGTTGGGCCTCTCTGACGTTTTTTCTTTGACGTCTTTCATCTCCAGGCAAGGAAGAGCGATGGATTGCCACCAACACCAATCCCACGGGAGAGCTCGGGTGGAGGGAATTCTCCGCATGCATCCGAACGGGTACGGGCACTATCCATGATAGGGTACGCGAAAGCCAACTCACAAGAGCGGACCTTCTGTGCTATAGTACTCGGATGGAGAGCTGGGTGATCTCCTCTTCGTGCGCCAGCTTAACGGTATGGGGATCGGAATCGCGAGTGCGGCTCCATCTTTCGCAATGAGCTAATTCAGATCTTGATGTGTAGACCTTCGAAGCAAGGTGGACGAGGTGTGGGAGGCACTAAATGAAGAGGTAGATAAGAACCGCAACCTTGAAAGGGAGCTGAAGGACACAAGGCGAACGCTGGATGAGGAACGAGAGGAAAGGCAGAAGTTGACCCAGCAGATGGCCGAAGAACGAGAGAAGAGAGAAGAGATGGAACGGAAGCTCGATCAACTGCTGAAACAAGCGCAGCTTCACCCGTGATGTGAGCACAACCTCAAGTCATCCCCAATGTATCAAGTTCTCAGTTACGTTCAACACTTTTGATTGTGAATTGACTCCATTGCTATTACCTCCGCAAATGATCGCGCTACATCTAGTCAAAGGTGATTCGCTTGGGCGCGGCGGGTGCGCCCGATTCCGAGACGTCCTTGAAGTGAGCACCGTAGAGCTTGTGTTCCTTCTTCTTGACGTGCGTACCGAATCGGGTGAGCTTCTCTGGCACCTCCTGACCAGCTTCCTGTTGGATTCATTCACCAAGAAAGAGTTAGCCACTGCCTTCACAAGATATAGAAGCTCAAGCGAAGCATACCCGAAGCACGTTAACCAGCTCACCAGCTCTGGCCTTGTCAAAATCAGTGAAGAGGGTGTGTGCGATGCCCTCCTTGCCAGCTCGTCCAGTTCGGCCGATACGGTGCACATAGTCCTGCAGCACACGATTATGATGAGCTTTGTTACAGGTGGGCAAAGGTAAGCCAGCTGAGACGTACCTCAATTGTAAGTGGGAAGGAATAGTTGATGACGTATTCAACGTCGGGAATGTCGAGACCCCTAGCCGCAACGTCAGTGGCGATGAGAATGGGCGATCGCCCATTCTTGAAGTTGTTGAGCGAGTTGGTTCGATCCTTCTGATGTTTGTCTCCGTGGATAGCTAGCATTGATTGATCAGCAGATAAGTTATGTGTGAATAATAGTCATGGAAGCAAAGGACAGGAAGTACCTTGAATTCCAGTCCAGCCTCGCCGGAGGAGCATGCTCTCCACGCGGATAGCCTCCTTCTTGTAGAGCACGAAGATGATGATCTTGGTGCCCTTGTTCTTCTGATACTGCTTCAACAACTGGTCAAGCCTATTGTCCCTGGCGTGCGGGTTGTCCATCACTGCAAGAAACATGATGAGTTTCATTCCTTCAACGCTTGACAAGCGTTGGACAAGTACCCTCAACAATCTGTTTGACTCTCTTGCAGGCCTGCAGGTCCTGAGAACCAATAGCCACCTTAATAGGAGAGCTGAGGAACTCAGCCGCAAGCTTTTGGATGATCTGTGGCCATGTCGCGCTGAACATGAGGGTCTGCCTCTGTTGCTTGACCTGCCTGATAATGGCACGGATGTCCTCCTCGAAACCAAGATCGAGCTGTGATGATTCCCAAGGGTTTAGTACGAGAAGGAAGGAGATGGGGAACTCCAGGGCGCGGAGATGTACCATCCGATCGGCCTCATCGAGGACGAGATAGTCAACATTAGCGAGTGTGAGGGCACGGTCCTTGACCAGATCGAGCAATCGACCAGGCGTGGCCACCACGATTTGTACGCCACCCCTAAGCTCCTACAGGATGATCGTCACTTGAGTACACAGTGCTACTTGAGCAATCCATAGAAGAGGAGATATACCCTGACTTGGTCGTCCTTGGAGACACCACCGTAAATGCAGATGCTCTTGGCGTTGCAGGCACCACCCAGTTCGCGCGCAACATCGGCGGTCTGCATGGCCAGCTCGCGGGTGGGCGAAAGCACCAGCACGATCGGCGCCGCTTCTGTATCAGATCCATGCATCAGCACAAGTTAGCCGTCTTGTGTTCCTGCTCTGTCTCTGTGCTGCTTCCTTCCTCTTCCTCCATCATCCCACCGTCGGGCCGTGTGACCCGACGATGAGGAGATGATTGGTGATCAGTGAAATTGAGCGTTTCTAATCACGAGAATGTGATGTCATGTAATACATGCGATTGGTTAAACATCATAGCTATGAGCTGAGTGCGTGTATAAGGGAGGAGAGGGCACAGCAGTGGTGCGCACTTACCCTTGCGGCCCGTTTGGTTGGACTTCTGAGTCTGTTGGGTCTTCTTGATGTGGAGCAGCGAGGGCAGAAGGAAGGCCAGCGTCTTGCCGGAGCCAGTCTCGGCGATACCCACGACGTCGCGCTTGGCCAGCAGGATGGGCCAGCACTGGCTCTGGATGGGCGTCGGACGGACGAAGTTGCGGGTCGACTCGAAGAAGGACGACGTCAGCTTGCGCACGGCCTCCTCGCCGCCGCTCACCAGCGACTCCTCGCGCACACGCCGCGCTATGGCCGCCTCGGCCTGAGCGAAGGTGAGAATGGGTCGGATGAACTCAGCATCGGAGTTGTCGCCCGAGACCGTAATGTTGTGCTCCTCCCAGAACTTGGCGGTCTCCTGCTCGCTCACCACCTGCACCGCCTCCGCCGCAGCGGCACTACCGTTCTGCTGCTGCTCGCCAGCACCGTTGTCCTCCTGCTCCTCCTTGTTGGCCTTCTTCTCCTTCTTCTCTTTCTTCCCCTTCTTCTCCTTCTTCTTGTTGGAGTCACCATCCTCGCGCTCACGCTTCTTCTTCTTCTTCTTCTTCTTGTCCGTCTTGTCACTGCCGTTAGCGTGGCCGTTACCTTCTTGCTCCTCCTCCGTCTTGGCCTTCTTCTTCTTCTGTTTCTTGTCCTTCTTCTCCTCCTTCTTCTTCTTCGTGTCCTTCTTGTCGACGCTGGCGGTCAGCTGTTGGGCCTCGGCCTGCAGCACCACGTTGGTCTCATCGTCGGAGTTTTTCTTCAACTCGGACCGCTTCCGCTTGTTGGTCGACTTCTTCGTCTTCTGTCCATTCTCAACGTTGAGATCCGACGAACTCATCTGCTCAGATTCGATTTTAGAGAAGTAAAATTAGCACTCGTTTCACCGATGAGATTACAACACCACTCCGGAAGAACTAGGAAGAGTCACATCAACAAAAATGAAAGTTGAGGTTGTAAACTAAAGTTTCATCGCCAGAAATTTCAGAGATAAGGAGAGATGAACTAAATTCCCAATCAAATGTTTCAATTTTGGATGAAGATGATAGCATAGCCAAAGGTGGAGATCAATACCTTTGGATGTGGAGTTGGTGTCGCGGTGCAGGTGTGAAGGGAAACAGATAGAAGAGGAAGATGAAGAATGAAGATGAATGAAGAAAAAAACGTTTCCGTTTCAGCCAAGAACTCCGCTATGTCGACAAAAGAAAAATTTCAGAAACGATTTCGTAAACAATTAAATTTTTGCGCAAACAATTCCGGAGAAGGGGAATCGCGCTCGATCAAGAACGCTCGATGAAGGAAGCCATGAAGATAAGAAGAAAAGAAGAGGCGAAACTAAAGTGGCCAAAGAAAAGGATACAATACTTGACTCCACTGTCCATCAGCATCGGTGACCTCCTTGTCTAGATAGATCACGTGAATCTGGGCCTCTTCTGTCTAGGATTGGAAATATTGTTCTAAGGCCATGTGTGTTGGCCTGCACTTTTAGTTCAATCTATTAGTTCTCAATTCTAAGTGAATTGTTTGATCTTACTATCGAAAAGTTAGTAGAAAAGCAACAATTTGGTGTTGCTGTTGTAAATGGCCACACACATCAGGCGGCAAATGTCTGTTGGATACGGCCATACTGCGCAGAAAGCACCGCTTCCCATCCGAACAGCGAAGTTAAGCTGCGCCAGGCGGCGTTAGTACTGGGGTGGGCGACCACCCGGGAATCCGCCGTGCTGTATCCTTTTGTCCCACCTTACCCTTCGTTGTGTGTAATGTGTATCCTTTTGTATCGCGTGCCCCTTTTGCCCTGGAGCCTTGGTAGTGGTGCTTTTTATTTAACTGTTGTACAGATCTTTTTCCATTTAGCTCTATCATCCCTCTCGCCGTTCTCGCACCAGCTGCACTCCTTCGTTCATCTGCTCAAGAGGCAGAGTTTGCGCGATGGACGAACTCTGTGAGCAGCGGAGATGATGAGAGGCCTCTTCGACTTCGTGAGTTTTGCTGACTGGCCATGATCCACTTCTGACCAAACAGGTGAGGACCAGCACGAATGCTGAGAGGCTTGTTGGGAGCTGCCAAAAGGATCAACTGTTGGCAGTGATGGTGATGGTGTGGACGCTACCTCATTCTGCTACGCATCAAATGTCTGATGCACTCTGTCCATCATGGACGGTTGCATATATAAGTCTGCAAACAATTCATTGAGAAAGTAAAAAGCACAACCAAACACAAATTCAGACGCAGTAGGGTGGAGGGCTGATGTTATCCGAGCGAGTGCGGGTCCACTCATCGAGGAGGATCCTTCGCTTTGGGTCTTTTGCTTTTGCCCGGTTTTCGTTAGCGGATTCTTCGTCACTGTCGTCCAGCTGCCGAATTGCCGGCAGAGGACGACTGAATGCCAGGATGTGGAGTTGTTATCGCAGAGGGGCAAAAGGATACAGCACGGCGGATTCCCGGGTGGTCGCCCACCCCAGTACTAACGCCGC
>CDEZ01019001.1:0-13178 GCA_000826365.1 Acanthamoeba royreba | reverse complement strand
GTTCTTGGGCGAACTGAAAGCGCGAATGCGAAGGTGGACGTCGCCTACAGAGAAGAATAGCATTGGCGATGTCATGACACGATTGGTACGGACTGACGTGAACCAGTGCCTACCAAGTTACCCCTCAGATTCTTACGAACGTTCCACTGAAAATTTGTGGTTCAGATCCCATACTTGAAGATCTATCAGGAGTATATCAACAACTACGAAAACTCGATCAAAGTCCTTAACAAACTGCTTGATAAGAACGCCAAGTTTGTGCAACTGCTCAATGTACTGTCATTCTAGAACTCCTCCTTTCTTTGAGGCCCTTGATGACATCTCTTGTGCTTTCTTCTGTTTAGTGTCTGGGTTCTGGCTCCTTCCTTGGCAAACTGGGCCTGGAATTGCTTCGGGGAGTGCCTGTGCAGAGAATAACTCGCTATGTACTGCTGCTCAAGGTAGGTGGCTTCCGTTCACACACTACGTCGCGTGTACTTGCTCACCTGCACCCTCAGCAATTGCTCAAGTACACGCCGGACGATCACATAGATTACCAACAGCTAAACGATGCCTATGCCAAGATGTACGCCCTTGCAGAATACATCAACGAAAAGAAACGAGAGGTCTATTTCCTTCTGCAGTTGGTTTGCCTCTTCAACACGCAGGGCGCTAAATTGGTTTCTCCATAACAGAGCGAATCCCGCACTCGGCTAATGCACATAGCACATCACCTTACGGGAAACCTAGATGTACGCAAGCCCAATCATGTTACTTCTCCCCTCGTACTGGCTGATATATTTCATAATCAGCAATTGAGGGAGTCAGATAGCACTCCTCAAATAACGCGACCTCACAAATGGAAAACGGAAAGCACGAGCAAAGTGTGTGACTATTGTGGCCAGATGGCAATGGGCTCGCACTTGCGGTGCAAACATGACAGTACATTTCATCGCCCTTTCTTCATCTATATCACACACTGATGCTCATCCTGCCAAAGATTGTAAATACAGAGTGCATGAAGAATGCCAAAGTAAGGCATCTCCGAACTGCTCCGATAGAACGGTACTGTAAACTCCCTTCTATTGACTCTCGGTAGCTTACCTCTCGATTTTCCTACTATAGAAGGTTAGCCTTGTAAAGCACAACCGGTACCTCGTTGAAGAATCTGAGTTCATGCACAAAATGACTCCTCTTGATCACCCCGACTCCCGAGCCAAGCTGAAGCCGGCTGTACGCTTTGATCTAAAAGTTCCAAGCTTAAAAATTCATAATGAAACATGGTGGTGCAGCTCGTGCTAGTGGTGAATGATGGGCTCGTTGTCGTGCACAAACCTGAACACAGCGACAAATACACACTTTTAGCATTCGTACGATGGTTCAAAAAATCAACAAACGAGCATGCGATATTGAATGAACACGGTATCATTGCCCGCATAGTGATTGTCAAGAGGTGGTCATTGACTCTTTTACTACAGTCACGGAAGTGGCGTTTTCTGTTACTGACCCACGAACGCGCATGCTGCACACCTTTTCAACTGATTCCAAGGAGAAGAAGGACCACTTCACCGAACTCATTCGATCACTTATGGACAAGTGGCACGCGAACATTCTAGAAAAGCAGAGGTATGCCCACTGCGTTTCGCTGCTTGCCGTTTGGTTAAGCTTACTCAAACTGGCTGGTCTTTAGAGAAACGGAGGAGATTAAGGAACAGTTCAAGGGCCTCAATTTCAAGATCCTCTTTACAGTGCCGGTGCACTCATCAACAGAAAAAGAGTTCATTGTACGCTTATGATGTTCTTTGTTGTTGTTACATCGATTTGTTTTCCAATTGACGATGACCACTATCGCCTGCAGGCGTATGTCGTGGAGCTGAGGATGGAGGGTGGCACGGCAACGCTAATCAAGAGATACCGTCAGTTCCTATCTCTGCACAAGAAGGCACTCAACTCTCTCCTTCGTCTTATGCATGACCTGAGACTGAAATCGCTTACCTGCTTGCTAATGCAGTTGAAGACATTATACAAGAACGTGCCTAAGTTCCCCGGTAAGAAGTACGTGGGAAACACAGCACCAAAGTTTGTACAAAAGCGGTACACCAAACCCGCCATCGAACAGGATATATTACAGAAATATGAGCTCACACAAATGATAGGTGCCGACAACTGGAAGAGTATCTCAACAAGGTCGTCACCTTTCCGGGTACTTATTCGTCTTGGCTTCAATTTACAACACACTTGCTCCTCGAGCTCATTCCACCTACCAGGTATCTTTGACATTGAGGAAGTACGCACGTTCTTGATGACCACAATCTCATCCAAGGGAGAGGACGAGAAGGCGCTGATCAATAGAGGTCCGACGTTTCGCTTTTTCGATGTGATATTGAAGTGCTCATTTGTCTTTCTTTTGATGACAATAGGGTTCAGCAAAGACAAAGAAAAGATCGAAGAGATAAGTCGTCAGAGAAGCAACACCGTGTCCGGCTATCTTGAGACGGTAAAACGGCTGAGCACCATGCAGCCCTACCGAGCGAATGTCGCAGTCAACTACGGTTCGCATATAGAGACCACTTCGTCGAGATCAGACCAGGACCATGCGGTGCCCGAGTCGACCAGCTCGGGCTCTCAGCAACTCGACATCGATCAAAAGACTCAGTCTGGCGAACGGACAACAAGACAAGCCCCTCTAGGTGTCATTGGCGGGTTGACCAGAGGCGAAGGCGAGATGACTTCCAAGGAGGTTACTAGATGGCAACAAGATGAGAACAGAACACGCGGCGAGGCCGAACCCTCAGTGGTGAGCAACAGCGAGGTTACTTCAGCAGGTCCAGCTCCGGAACAAGAGCGGGAACGAGCAGTGGTGCTCTACGACTTCGTGAGCGAATCACCAGAGGAGCTCGACATGATTGCGGGCGATGTGGTCGAAGTGTGGGAACACAGCAACGAGGAATGGTGGTTCGGCACGGTCAACGGTCGCGACTTTGGCTTCTTCCCGAAGAACTACGTGCAACCTCTCGTCTTCTGCTGAAGCAGGGACACACCCAACCTTGAGGCAGCAGCTGACGTCAGCACTAGCACCGCGGCGATGGGCGATTGCGCGGAAATTTCCGGAGGCGTTTGGCGCATGACGCCAACGACGGCTAAGTGCTGCAGCGGGGGATGTGCTTCGTACGACGGCCGTGGGTCTGTCAAGATATATGTTTACCCAGTCCCCTGCCCTGCTTTCCTTCCGCCAAAAGGACCAAGAGGCCTTCGTTTCCCTGATCCCCTCCCTGAGTTTTCAGGGCGCTGCACGGCTTCGGATTTGACTTCTGGTGTGTCGCGAATGTATAAAAAGCTGGAGCGCAGAGGCTCATCATCACCATCAATCCACCTACTCAACAGTACTCAACAGCACTCATCTCAAGCTCAACGATGAAGAGCTTCATACTATTCACCCTCTTTGCCGCTCTGGTCGCCTTTGCGGCTGCAGGTAGCACCTGAAAACATTCTGCCTACTTGCCTGATCAAGAATAACCAGACTTTGATCTATACAGATTGTAGCGTTAGTATCACGCAGAGTTTGGGGTCGTCATGGACCCAAAACGGAGGGAGCATGTCTCAGTGGAATGCCGTCCTTACTGCTGGCTCCCAGGCCGTGAAGTCTGTCGAGCTCTCCATCACTGGCGCCACTATCACTCAGCTGTGGGGACTGCAACAGTTGTCCAACGGCAACTACGCTCTGCCTGATTACGTTATCCAGGCTGGCGGTCTTGCCGCTGGTCAGAGCCAGCAGTTCGGCTACATCTGGCAGTCTGCCTCGCAGGCCACCATCACCGTTGCGGCCATCAACTGTGGCAGCGCTGCTTCGCCCTCTGCTGCTCCCGCCAGCCCTTCTCCCTCTGCCGCCCCTGCTGCCCCAAGCGCCTCGCCCTCTGCTCTCCCTACCATCGTTGCCTCCCCTCAGCCCAGCTCCGCTCCCGCTGGCTGCAGCGTGAGCCTCCAGCAGACCGCCCGTGCTGCCAATGCTGGTGGCTCCTGGACCGACGGAAGCTTCGTGTACCAGGTACGATCCATAATCACAGCTTTGGTCATTGGTAGCGGTAGCTAACCTTAATTCCTACAGATCTACGACCTTACCATCACCAATACCGGCAACAACCCCGTCACCCTCGCTCAGCTGGCCATCAACATTGCCGCCAACCAGGAGATCACTCAGTTCTGGAACCTCGACCGTACCACGGGCAACAGCTTCAACGTTGCCACCAACTTCGGCTCTCTTCAGGTCGGCGCCAACATCGGCACCGGCTACGTGGTGAAGTCGCCCATCTCTGCCAACGCTGCTCCCACCATCACCATCAACTCTGTTACTTGCAGTGGCAGCCCTGCTGTGTCCCCCTCGGCCTCGCCTTCGGCCAAACCGACTATCGTCGCCACTCCTCAGCCCAGCACTGCTCCCTCTGGCTGCAGCGTGATCGTGAGCCTCGTCGCACGCTCAGCTGCCAACGGTGGCGTCTGGCAGGACAATGGCAACGCCTTCCAGATCTTCGACGTCACCATCACCAACAATGGCCAGCGTCCCGTGAACGGTGGCGTTCTCACCTTCACTCTCTCCGGTGCCTCGGCTGCCATCACTCAGTACTGGGAGCTCAGCCGCCAGGGCTCCACCAACGTGTTCAACATTGGTTTCCAGTACGGACCGCTCCAGGTTGGCGCTAGCCAGGGTGCCGGTATCGTTGTCAGCGTAGCTGGCACGAGCCCTGCTGCCGCTCCCTCCTACACTCTGAGCTCCCTCGGCTGCCAGTAAGCTTCTGATACTCTCTCCTCTGCGTTCTATTACTCTACTCCTCTCCTCACGCTCCAGCCTCCTCTACAGTATTCTCTTCAGCAAACAGTGGAGATATCCTCCCTGGTGCCTTCCACAGCTGATAATCACATATTGTGTTTTGCGAATCTATATTTAATATATTCTACACTATCTGGTAATCTCAAACTTGTGTCTGCCTTTGAACGCTACACTTCACCGGCCAAACAACATGCAAGTAATCACAATCACAACTTCTTCTGGTGGGAATCATATGTACATTCTATGCAGAGCCATCGTTAGCAGCTGTCCAGCAGGTCGATGGCGAGACCGTGCGTAGTTGGCGGCTCTGGCTCAAGCCCCACCCACGCCCCGTTGACCTTTACGGCCTGCAGTCCCGGACGGACAAAGCGTGATTCAGTGTCCCGCGCACATCGCACGTTCAGATCGGCACGCCTCCGGCGATCCTCCAGCGTGGCCCGTATGTGTGCCTTTATACCTGCCGGCACGTTACGGAAGTCGTACATGCGCAAGTTGCCTACCACGACCTGTGTTGTTGCACGCCTTAGCTATTTTGTTTTATTTAAGACTATTTATTATTAGTATTAGTATTAGTATTATTATTATTATTATTATTATTATTATTATTTTCTAACGCATCTAAAAAGCGACAACAGATACCTGCATGCAGCTGCAGAATAGAGTGGGCACGGCACATGATCCAAATTCCTCTATCACAGCGCTCCGCACACCTACCACAACATCCATGGCCAGCAGAAGGCCGAAAAGAACAAAAGAACAACTTGAGCCAACGGAACAACACCAGCAGGCAAAGGAAAAAAGGATCGCCGACCGTGGGGCTCGAACCCACGACCACAAGGTTAAGAGCCTTGCGCTCTACCGACTGAGCTAGGTCGGCTTGCGGGCCCGTGTTGTCAGGCACTTGGCTTTACAAGTTAAGGCTCAGCACGCCAAGTTAAAAACCATAAAACAAGATCGCCGACCGTGGGGCTCGAACCCACGACCACAAGGTTAAGAGCCTTGCGCTCTACCGACTGAGCTAGGTCGGCTGGTATGTCGCGATGGCTGAAGGGGCCCCAGAATGAGTGGGTACGAGAGCTCTTACGCCCAGGTTTGTTTCTTTTCGGCTGTACTGCGAACGATAAATCCCCTTTGAGAGCAAGTGGCATACAAAATTAGTGGTTCAAATCGCCGGAAGCCAGCAAAAGTCTCTTTTCCCATCCCATCTTTAAAATGTGGAGTGACATTCTAAGTGTTTGCTCTTGGCATGAAGAGGACTCCTTCTTCATCCCCACCGCTGCTGCCATTCCCACCTCCACTTCCAGTCGAGTAGCCGCTCCTCGCCGTAGACAAGAAGTTGTCTCTATATTTAAATGGGGATCTACCTTCCCATCAAACACGTATATGAGGGGGTGTAGCTCAGATGGTAGAGCGCTCGCTTAGCATGCGAGAGGTAACCGGATCGATACCGGTCTCCTCCAACTCTTTTGTTATAACTATTCCTTTTTCCTGGTCTAAGAAAAAAAACCTCTCTTGGGCCTTGCCTCCAATCTCTGTTGTTTGTCTGTTGATTTTTGTATGGAAGAGAATTGCAGTTGTCTCATCGGCCATCTGCTCACGATGGAAACTAGTAGGGGGTGTAGCTCAGATGGTAGAGCGCTCGCTTAGCATGCGAGAGGTAACCGGATCGATACCGGTCTCCTCCAACTACGTTAGCTTTTATCGGAAACTTTTGTTTTTTTTTAGTGTACGTTGTAAACAAGAACTGACCTTTGCCCATGAGCTTGCGACGTATCTTCATTCCAACTCTGGAATATCTATCGTAAAATCTACTTCATCTTGGCCAAACAACGTTTGCTTGCAGGGCCCGAAACCATCCTTGTAAGCAGTGGAATGTAGATTAGTTCATTCATTCTTGGTAGCCTTTGCAATAATCAAGGAGTTCCTGAGCAGTGCCCACGCTCCTGCATAAGGGTAGAGTTAGCTAAAACAACAACCAGGAGTTTGGAGGATCTGTACGTCGCTGCAAGCTCTGGTCCAGCCTGTCGGACGAAACTACTGAGCGTTTTGCCAGGTCCCAACTCCAAGAAATCGTCGAATCCCTTCATCTGCCACATCCTCTCCTCTTCTTCAAGTTCCTTCAACACTGGCTTCGTTGATCGCAACACATCTGCTGATGCTATTAAGCTTCCAACGCTTCCACGCTTTCAAAAAGGCGAGATACCTTCGTGCGACGCATTGGCCAGTGTGGCTGGATAGGCAAGAAGTCGTATAGAGTCTAACCATTGAACTGCGTCGGTTACCTGCTTGACTTCGAGATCCAAGAAGTCGTCGCCCTGAACAACCGGATATGCTGTCACATTCGAGATGATGGGCGCTTTTGGATTGGCAAACTTGATCTGCATGAAGACGACCAAAGCCATAAAAATATTGGCAACATTTCCGCATAAAAATGTTAGCGTGGTACCTTGTTGATAGGATTTTCCATATATTCGCGTAACTTCTCAGCGGCCGGTCTCATCAACTCACAATGGAACGGGGCACTCACGTTCAACTGAAAAGAGTACGCACTTGTAAAGCCAGAACGAGAGGTTGATTATTGCAATCATACCTTTTGAATGAGCTTCACCCGTTTGTATTCCTTCTTGGCGATCTCTATGGCTCTGTCTATCGCATCCGAGGCCCCGCTGAGGACAATCTGCAATGACGATGAATCAATTAAACCTAATCGAGATAAGGCCACAAATACCTGCTTCGGTGAGTTGATGTTGGCCACTTGACAGACCATTTTACCCGCTGCTTCCGATGCCCTGTGATGAACGATGTTGGGTCGCAGTAGGGCGCGATCAATAATGCTACATACTTTGCTGCTATAGCCTGGGCTGCGTGAAGCTCAATTGGCATCAGGGCGACCATTGATCCTTCCCCAAACGGTACAGCCTCTTGCATCACCTTCCCTCTGTAATTCTATGTAGTAAAGATTGTAGGAAGAGCAGCACACAGAATCCTAACGAAGGGTTTGTACCACAAGGCGAACAGTGTCCCATAGGGGCAGTGCTCCCGATGCGCAGATAGCCGACCACTCACCCAAGGAGTAACCTAGCATACTGGCATACCCATAAGGCGGGGATATACCCAACTCTTTCTGCAGGCACCTAAGTTTACATGTTGATATGATGACATCTACATACAGGTTGGTACCTGCAACACCCGGAAAACAGCTATCGAATGCGCAAGTATGGCCGGTTGAGCATTTTCAGTCAGGGTAAGCTCTTGCTGTTTTACAGGGATAGAGAGTTTAGCACAAACTTACCCACTCACACGTCCAGCGCATGTACCGGTGCACCTTCCCACATCGTGCGTGAGAGGAAGTAGCCCAGAGCTTCATCCACCTCGTCAAAAACGCGGCGGGCCTGAGTGGGAAGAACAGCATTCATCGGTCAGTAACGGCATCGCATCACACACTTCATGCGCTGCAGCCATGTGAGCGCGCACCTCGGGGAATTCCTTGGCCAGGTCAGCGCCCATGCCTGCATACTGTGTACCCTGTCCCGGAAACATGATGGCTCTCTTCGGTCTTTGCCGCTTCTCCTTATCCCTGAGTTGCACCAACAAAACACGGTTGTCAGAATCGGTACAACAGAAAAGGGCGAGCAGAGAAAGCGAACGAGCGCAGAATGTCCGCTTGGTCTTTGGTGTGGCGGCTGACACGGATGAAGGGCTGATCGAGGGTGGACGTGGCAAACGATCGGCACACTTCCGCACCCATGGACCTCGCTCCACGGACATTCGCTAAGGGCCTTACCATCAACAACCGCTGATGCCGCTGCATCGTGCTGCTAAGTCTGTCCTTGAACACAAAGAAACCAGAACAGAAAACAACATTTTCCTTTGTTCCCAAAAATTCGAGGAAACCAACGGCGTTTGCGAAAGGATTTCGAATTTCATCAAACAAAGAAGGCGCACAATTCATTCGGGATCGAGAGATATCACAACAAGAGATGGCGTACCGAGGACCGCACGGGAATACGGGACCTTCATGCTGGACGCAGATCGTGAACGGTCTGTTCCTTGGATGCACCATCGGCGGCTCATTCGGGCTCATCGTGGGCACCATCGGCGGTCTCTCGGCCAAGCTACGCGGACGGCAGCTCCTCCGCACAGTGGGCAACACCATGCTTCAGAGCGGCGGCGCCTTCGGATTCTTCCTTGCTGTGGGCAGCGCTCTCCGATGCGATGATCGACCTGCCTCTCCCCTCCTCATTTCTTCCTCCACCCTCCGTACCTCGGACCGCCATGACTGAGTTGTGGCACCCCTCAATTATCTCCCCTCCCAATTAAACAATAGATTCATTTACAACAGCTCTCTTTATTTTTAAGATTGTTTTTTGGCCAAGATTACGTAAATTGTGCTTTGGTCATTGCAGTGTCTTTTGCCCTCTCTACAAAAACGAACTGTTCTGTCTATGTGGCACAGCTTTCTTCGAATGCCACGACTGCTCCGATGAAGACATGTTGCGCTGGCCAGACACTTTCCTGCGTGCCTTTGAAGAAACACTCAGGAAGCGGAGGCCATCAATTCGTGGCGATGTGTGCTTCATTCCTGTGGCCAGGGCAGATAAAGGACAATCATTCCCCCACACGGGACTCAAAAGCGGTCACTCACCTTCAAGAAGACAGTCCCTGGCTGGGCACAATTCCTCCAACACCTGTATCATCGGCATTCCCACAGCCGCTCCACTTCACATCATCGCCTATATCCTCCATTGGACATGTAGCCGACATCCCAGCAATCTTGCTAACCCATCCTACTCGATGCCACGCATGATCCCAGTGGCCCACAAGGCAGAGAATGGCCATTCTTCCTTACCCGCACGTGGGAAAAAGGCTTGTTGAAAAAAGAAAAGGGAGGGGAAAACAAAATACACGACCGACCAATCCCAGCTTAGCCTGCTTGACCAATAGGCACGCTGAGTTTGATATTCTGGGATAAAACCAGCCGCCACGCTACCCTCAAAACCTGCAACGGAGGCCTTTCCTGCTCTTCTTTGTTCTGCCTTGGGTCACGTACCCTCCCCACCACAAGCCCACACACACATACGCTCCACACACTCGATGCAGACGGCCAATCCCTTCGATCACCTCAAGCGGGACATCAAGGTGGGCGAGCACACCTACCACTACTACTCCCTGCCCGATCTCAACGATCAGCGCTTGGGTACGTGAGGTAATTTCAATTCAACATAAGCTTGTCTCGTCTTTTTTTTGTTATCCCCCTTCTCCTGTGTGCGCTGCCAATTTAAGTGCCGTGTCCGTTGACAAATGTCTTAACTTGTTCCCATTGTTTGTCTTGCGTTTGCCGCGTGTAGTGGTGACCCTGTTCTCCGATTGTTGTTACTGGGAGTGAATGGGTCCGGAGTCGTTGTAAAACGTTAGCTGCAGTGCGTAGTGGGAGATTCTCCAAATCGGGCGTGCTGTAACTGTACTTGATTTTTTCTTCTTCGGGGCAGCATGTGAAATGAATTTCTTTACTAATTTCCTTTTGTTTTCCTTTACAGCTCGGCTGCCGTTCTCTATCCGCGTGCTTCTCGAATCGGCCATCCGCAACTGCGGCAAGAACGGAGTGAGCCAGCGTGATGTCGACAATGTGCTGGACTGGGGTACGCTATAGGCTCCGCTGTGTCTCTCTCCCTTGCCCTGCGCAATCCTGTTTGTTTCCGCAGCGAAATTGATCGGAAATCGTTCGATGTAACACCGGAGATCGCTGGCGAATGCATAATCTGACTGAAGTTTTCTGACAATGCAGAGAAGACCTTCTCGCAGCAGACCGAGGTCCTCTTCAAGCCCTCGCGTGTCATCCTGCAGGTACACTACTCCGCTCTGATAATCTTAAATCTCCGACGTACAGTTTTATATGCAAAAAGGGAACAAATCGGTGAGAATGTGATGATTTCGGTATTCTTAGGACACCTTCTTACACGGTCGACCTAATCAATCGGCTCGTGGATGCGAAGAACAGACCTTTCTGATCATCGGACTTTTATCTTTGTAAATTTACTTTTTTTCCCTTACGGCCCTGTGCTGTTACTCACCATATGTTTCCTTGTACAGGACTTCACTGGTGTTCCGGCCGTCGTTGATTTGGGTACGACACTAGCAAATCTTGCTTTTAGGGTATGATTTATTCCGGACGCGGGATTACCCGCTTTTTCAACATCTACATACATATGGGACCGAATCTCCAAATTGGCAACCCCATATAGCTGGTTGGGGCAAACGTTTTCATTTGTTGCTCCACCTATCTCTGTTGGGGAAGAGCATGTGTTCAGCAGTGTCTTGTGAACTAACCCACACGGATTCTGCCGTTCCGCTGCTGGGTATACGCACAATGTACATTCGCACAGAATGAAAAATACCCATTCGGGTTCCCAGTTTTTCTTATGTATAGGATATGTCCGCTTCGTGCGTAGGCTAATGTCTCTGCATTACAGCTGCCATGAGGGACACTTGCAAGCGTCTCGGCGGAGACCCCGACAAGATCAACCCTCTTGTGCCCGTGGACCTTGTTATTGATCACTCAGTACAGGTATGCATTCCCTTGCTTTGATTTTTCTTGCAATTCTTCTCTAACCCCAACTTCAGGTCGATGAGTATGGCCGTAATGATGCCCTCGCGAAGAACTTGGATCTTGAGATGCAGCGCAACGCGGAGCGTTTCACCTTCCTCAAGTGGGGCGCCAATGCCTTCAAGGGCCTCACCATTGTGCCCCCTGGTGCGGGTATCGTTCATCAGGTGCGCCTAGCCTCCCAAATATTGCGTGGTGTCGAACCCCACAATAGTCAGAGTGTTTGGGTCTTATTGTTCCATTCGCTTGTTACATTTGTGGAAGAGCAATTTTGGCGGCACTTCGGGGAAGTGGGGTTTTCTCACTTCCTTTGTGTCTGTCGTTTTTGTCTACTCTTCATGCTCAGCCTAGTGTTGGGCAAGGCAGTGGATAGAAACTACATTCTTTCTCACATTATTTTACTATTTTTCGCGTTCTTACTCGAACCTAATGTTTACCTTCTATGCTCCTAGGTCAATCTGGAGTACCTGGGTCGTTGCGTGTTCAAGGATGAAGCCGGCGTGCTGTACCCTGATTCAGTCGTGGGCACCGACTCGCACACTCCCATGATCAACGGTACACACCTTATCTTTTTCTGCGCTTTATGTTTATTCTTTCTATGATTAAAATCTCTTGCGGTTTTTTGCTGATTTCAATGCTGACCATAGAGACCTGAAATGATAATGGCTATAAGTTTTGTTATTTACTGCTTGTCTATCACCAACGGTAGCTGATATTTTCATCCTTTGTAGGTCTTGGCGTCGTCGGTTGGGGTGTAGGCGGCATTGAAGCTGAGGGTGTCATGCTCGATCAACCTATATCGATGGTTCTTCCTGAGGTGATCGGTTACAAGCTCACCGGCCAGTTCCCTCCTCACGCCACTGCCACTGATCTGGTGCTTGCCATCACTAAGGCTCTGCGAGGTACTTCATTTCTGATCCTATCATGGAATGAATGACCGCTCAACAAATTGCTTCTCAGCTAAGGGCGTCGTGGAGAAGTTCGTGGAGTTCTTCGGTCCTGCCGTGGAGCAGCTTTCCATTGCTGACAGGTAACTTGCACTCTCGCCTTCTGTTTTGTGTCTTTTCGTCATATGCATCCACGTCAAATTGGTGAAGTAGCCTTTAGCTCGCTGTTCCGCCCTTCGGGGCGTTGAGCGCGGGTTGGGCACGTTTTCATTGATTTAAACATGGGTGCTAAAGTAAAATAATGGTGTCCATTACCAGCGGGGGACTTTGCTTGATAGTCCTATCGTTAAATCTGGCCGCTACATTTTATTTCATTCCTCATTATAAATGAACTTAGTAACTGATTTCCTTCCTCATTATAGGGCCACCATCTCCAACATGTCACCGGAAATGGGCGCCACCATTTGCTATTTCCCTGTCGATAACAAGACACTGGACTACCTGCGCCTTACTGGCCGTTCGGCTGAGCAGATCGCCTACATCGAGGCTTACCTCAAGGCCCAGGGTCTATTCCGCGATTACACCAACGCCTCTCAGGACCCTGTTTTCTCTGATGTCCTTGAGCTTGATCTCTCGACTATCATCCCCTGTCTCGCGGGTCCCAAGCGCCCTCACGATTACGTCGCCCTGTCAAACATGAAGGCTGACTTTGCTGCTTGCCTCAAGAACCCAGTGGGCCATAAGGGTACTTCTTCCCCCACTTCCTTTTTGTATTTGTAAGATATGATGATATTTTCTCAAACGCATTCGCTAACTTACGTCTTTGTTAGGCTTTGGTCTTACGGACGAGCAGATTAACAAGCGTGTGGAGTTTGAGTACGAG
>CDEZ01018996.1:0-10582 GCA_000826365.1 Acanthamoeba royreba | reverse complement strand
ATTGTTCACTCACTCTCCCACGATGTCACAGTTCACAGGATGATACATTCGATGTGATGGTGAGTGAGGATGACGAAGATATACTGGCCAATAGTGAAGATGACTTCAACAATGAGGATGCTTATCTTTCACACTTGTCCTTCTGGCAGGCGGTACAGCCCCCAGCAATCCTCTCTCATGCACACCTGATCGTTTGCCACCATTATTTTTTTTGCATTGTTACGTGCCTAACAGATGCTATCGCCCGAGTTCCTGTTTATATTGCTGTTCTCCTGTATTCACCTGTTGCGGCTTGACTTCATGATCGGAACTATATTGCCTCAGATTTATGCGTCCGAGCACATTACAACAACGAATGAAGGTATGCTCCCCTGAATGTTGGTGTGCGTGTTGGTGATCCTGCCTCCTTCGTTAACTATGCCTATTCCAACTCGACCATCCAACAGGCCAAGCCTCACTTCGCATTGATGCCTGGAGTGTGGCGCTGGCATGTGGTTCGCTAGCGTTTCTTGGGGCTCATTACTGCGTGAAGGAGCGCGGATTCAATTTGGCATTTACTCTCACGAATCTGTTTTCTATTGGCTATGGAGGATTGGTATGCTCCCTCTCGACTTGCAGTGCATGTGCCTCGAACGACCGCCCAGCTGCTTCCTAACGTGAATACTTGGTGCTACTCTTTTCTTGTCTTGATGAAGGCCTTATTTCCCTACGCCTGGGCCACCTTCGCGCCGATGCTTCTCTTCTATGCCGTCACTCGACAATTCGTCTTCGTTTCGATGTTTTCCTATCTTGAGAGCGTGTACGTCATCCCCACCACCAACATGTTTCCTTGCCAGCCTCTTGGTGAGCGATACACGCACCTAACGCTTTTGTGTGTACGCGCATACACATCGCCTAACTACAACAGTTTCGGCCTGCGATATCACGAGTCGTTGCAGCGGTTACTGGCAATTGTGCTGGCAGGCGTCGCAGCAGCGCAGTTTCCGCTGGCGACTGTGGGCTTAGACCTGATGGATGGCCGTTTCCGCGAGCTCAACCTATTACTGTTGGCCAGCGTGGTTGTGTGCTTTGCCTACCTGCTCCTCATGTCCCGTAAACCCGTAGAGGGTGAGGACGGCGAAGAGGTCCCCACATGTACTGCAACTTGGTGGCGTCTAAAGTGGTGTTCCCCTTAGCTAGAGCTCTCGCTTCGCTTTTCTTCTTCCTTCTTTCCTCCGTCCTAAGGACCTCAAAAATGTGAAGTATGTCCGCAAGCGCACTGTGACTGACCCGTTCCTGCCCCTCCATAGCGGAGTCGACAGACGTTATCTCAACAACAACAACAACACCACATGGAAGGCAGTTCTCCGATAACCAACATTGGGGATTTGCCCCCTGGTACGAAGATGAAGGACAAGCTGCTCTACGTCCGAGAAACGGAGAGAGGGGGTGGGCTATTTTTTTAATGAAGAAAAAATGGACAGAGTTGGTGTGGGCGGTCATGCGGAAGGTCGGACCTGCGGACATCGTGCGGTGTGAGTTTGTATGCCGGCACTGGCGCGTCGCGCTTGGAGGCGACGCCTTCTGGCGTTCGTACTTTGCAGCCTGGTGCGCTGTGCGCCTCACTCCAGACAGACAGGCGCAGGTATTGAGTTCTCTCCTTCATTGTTAACTGCGAACGTGAAGTTCACTGAACGTGCAATTACACACACAATATATCAGGCTATGACGGCACTTGATGAGGCAAGCCGACTGAATCCTCCAGAGGAGATCAAGGGGAGTAATGTATGGAAGCAGGCCTGCCTGCTGCGGGATCTGCCTACGGGAGTTGCGTTGATGGGCGAATCGGGGAGTGGCAAGACTGCCCTCTTCGAGCTTCTCCGTCTCAACCTAAGCACAAGCCCTTCTGGTTCGAAGAAGGACGAAGCTGTTGGCCCCGGTTCTACCACGAACATGCGATGCGCTGGCATCCCCACAATTGAGGCAACCGAAGCTCTTATCTTGCTGCCCGATGACGGAGGGTCGATCACGCTGATCGACACACCGGGTAAGGAGGCCACTCTCGTTTTGTTTGTTTGTTTGTTCATTGTTGGGATGTGCTGCGCCAAAGTTGACTAAGGGGCACTGCGAAACAGGGCGTAAAAGCAGGGGCACCAAAAACTTCTGTTCTGGTATTGTGGGCTGCAGGGTGGGCATAATCGTCATATCAGTCGTACGTTGTGCTTGCCATTCGTTCCATTTGTAACTTGTCAACACTTCTATGCCTTCTTGGATCCCCGCCTGGTGGACCAGTTTGCGGAGACCGTGGAACTTGAGCATCAGCCACTATTGGCGTATGCCATGGGCATCGAGCAATTGATCGTGTGCGTTACGAAGATGGACCACGATTGTGTCTTCTGGGCGGAATCAGCCTACACCGAAGTCAGAGACTTTACTTCGAAATTGTTGAAACGTATTGGCTACAACCCATCCAAGACACAGTACATTCCTCTGTCCGTAGAAACAGGTATCCATCAGAAGATAACAGCCTGTGCTTTTTTTCAACTCGCTTTATTGGGAATAACAACGCTTCAAACAGGAGACAATGTGTTCGATCGGTCAAACAACATGACGTGGTATACTGGACCAACCCTGATCGAAGGCCTCCAATCCGTCGTTCGCTCTCCAATGGAGGCCATCCGATTACGATCGATCGGTGCGCCCGCACGAATCATCACGCAACGCGTCTACGCTCGCTCGGCTGAGCGTGATCCGAACGAAATGGTCATTGGCGGATGTATCGTCTCTGGCATGCTATCCGTCGGTGATCGTGTTACGATACAGCCCAGCGGAGTGAGTAATGTAGTTGTGCAGTCGATAGAAACCCACCACCGGTCTCGTCATGCTATATTCGGCCCCTACGAAAGTGTTGCGCTCAAGCTGCGTTGGATGAGACCGGAGAGTATTTTTAACGGCAAGTATGAGGTACAGCTTAGGCTCATCGACGTAATTCAGCGGGGCAGCGTGATAGGCAGGCAGGGACCCAAAGCGCCGGAACGCACAAAGACAGCTCGGGGAATGATGATTGTACTGCAACATCCAGGGAGTATCTTATCGGGGTATACTCCAACTGTGCGAGTGCAGGCTGCAACGGTGCCCTGTTCCATCCGGCTTCTTTCTCTGGTAGGCATCAAGACTTCTTCTTACTTCGTACATTGAAGTTCTTCAAGAGCTGAATCGAATGTGTTGTCTTGGTATCCAGAGGGACAAGGCAGGCAACATAACGGAAGAATCACCGAGGCAGGCGCGCATGAGGGACAGCTGCGAAATTGAGCTAACGCCACGGGCTGTACGGCACGACTCTAACCCCTGATATCTGTTTAATGGAGGACTGACGAGTCTTCGTTATTGGTTCTCCAGCCATTATGCTTGGAGCCATCCTCTCCTCCGCTTACAAAGCTGGGCAGGCTCATTTTCGCCGATCTGGGCAGGACGGTGGCAGTGGGAGTGGTCAAGGAAGTCGAAGTCGATCACAGTGCTACTATTTTACCGCACCACATGCCACGTCCGGATCCCAAGATAGTACAATCATCACAACAACAAAGGCGTAGAGAAAGGTGGCGTAGAAAGATGGACAAATGGATCGGAACATTACGTTCAATGCCTCCGGGCTCCCTCAAGATAACTGGTAACCCTCCTCAATTCGATGAGCATACATTCTCATCACTTACCTGCTTTATGCGTTTCACAGTTCTTTCTGCCCACATATCATCTGAGTGCGGCTGGAGGTGACGTGATCCTGTGTTGTCTTCATTGTTTGTCTTAGACTGATGTGTGTGTGTGTGTGTGTGCGAGACAGGCCCCACCAATGCTACGTGAAAGTGGGGCTGAGTGACTCGAGCCAGTCCGAGCCAAAACGTTGGTTCTCAACCAAGACCCGCGGGGGCGCTTGTGATCTTGGATTCTGCGATGCCTTCATCTTGTACTATCCCTTTCCTGACCTCTCTCTCAACTTACACTTATTACCTTGAATGGGAACTGCATCGACAGTACCGACTTCAACCCCAACACCGTGGTGCTGTGGGTGCATGTGCTGGACAGTTCGCGGTACCCGCATGACTTTGGGCGTCTCGTCCTCCCGCGGTCAAGCTTGGGACGTACGGGCTACGGCACGAAACGAACGTTCGATCTCGAGGACACGCCCTACCGCCTGGATAACACGGTGACCCTTAACTTCTACTGGAAGGCCTGATACGTTGGTGCCTTGGGGCGAGCCTGGTGTCATGTGTGGTGTTGCCTCAGAGCTGAACGGAGAACTAAGTGGTTGTGCCGTTGTATCTGTGCGACTTAGTAGCCTGCATGTGGTGGCGAACTCCGGGGTTGTCAATTTCTGCCGCAGCCGTGCTTGGCCACCAATCGCGCGCTATGTGACCGGTGCGGCAACTTGTGGCGCACTATGGTGTCAGGTGTGCCACAGGCCGCGGAGTCTAAGTGTCGCCCGCAAAGACGACCGCCTTAGGCCCTCCCTCCTTCAGTGTGCATACACAATCACCAACAAGACAGAAAGAACATCAGATAGTGATTAGACAGGCACGATGCGGTACTTGGGCATGATCGCTGCTGTTGTTGTGGCCTTAAGTCTGGTTGCTCTGGCCGAGTCCAAATCTGTGGCCGCGGGTCCTTTCGCCTTGAATGGGTACACAACCGCGGGGCCGAATAGCACTCAAGTCGACTGGTACCTGCCTGCCACCAACAACAGAGGTCTGTGGGGGAAACATCTGACCAAAACCATTTGATCAGGGATGTGATATACTCTGGGCAGTACCAGCCCTTCGCTTCTCTGTTCATCCAGGACTACTTTGTTTCGGACAAGCAAACCCAAAGAGATCCCAGTTCCTGGATTCAGGGCTCTTCCAAGGACACCCACGACATACCTGACTGGAAGTGGACGCCATGTACGAATATCGCTCTTCATTCTCAGGTGGTGACAAAGGGTGATCTTACCACAATATGAACTTTTTGTCTTTTTGCCTGTACAGCACTCAACACGAACGATAAGGGCAACATACTCAACGCCTACGCCGCGATCATGCGCGATGAGAGTTCGAGCCTGGTGTCGATGTACTTTGGTCTTGACCGTGAAGCGCAGAACGGCGCGGCCACTGTGGGTTTCTGGTTCCTGCAGGATCCTAACTTCGGATTAGGGGGCGCCATCAACAACATTGCCTATGCCTTCAACGGCAAACACATGGACGGTAAGTTAGTGATTACACATGTAACTCCTCTCCTATTGGCTGTCTGCTAACGACGAAGGACCAACCCAGGTGATCTGCTCCTCGTGGCGGATTTTCCAGGCCAGGGAACAGGTTTGCCAGCAAATATCAAGCTGTTCATCTGGCGTGGCGGCAACGTAAGGTAACTCAAACTCTCACAACTGGGACTTTGGCGAAACACTCATGTTGCTGTACCCCATTATAGCCAGATCTTTTATACCGACGTCAATGCTCGGTGCGATCCCACTAATTCCAGCCAAGTTGTGTGCGCCATCACCAATGACTACTGGAATACCTCATCGCCTTGGTACCACGATGGCAAGTTCGCACAGGGCTACACAATCCCAGCAAGGAACTTTTTCGAAGGTACATTCATTGAGGCACTATGCAGATTGTGGCCAAGATTGGCTAACCCTTGGATTGAATACATTGCACAGGAGGACTTATTGTGAATGGATTGCTCAACTGGGCCAATCTCACTAACTTGCCCTGTTACTCCTCTTTCTTGGCCACTACGCGGGTATCGAACCAGATAGACGCCATGCCTATGGACTTCGCAACGGGAACTATTCATCAGTGCGGTCTTGCCTTCAATACTGACTGCCTTGGAGGGCGTCAGCTTGTACCAGACCTCAACACAACCACCTACACGATTCCCCCGTTTGAGTGGGAGTACAACGTTACCGTCACCAACCTGTACGTCTTACCTTGGAGATCCGTGGGGTGATGAAGACTAATGTGTTGCTGATCATCAGTGGCTACAACGACGTGACGAATGTGGTGATCGAGCTCAATGGCGAGGTGGTCTTTGATGTAGGCACGCTATCGAGCCAGGAGACATTCACGCAGAATGGAACGCTCTACACCAACACCTCCAATGTCAACATGGTGTTTGAAGTCACTGGCACATCAAATGTACCACTATCCGCAAGCGATTCCTACAATCCTTGTACATCTCCCATCCCCAGCTCCGGAGGCCTCACGCCTGGTACTTCCTACTGTCAATGTTTCTTCTTGCTGTTTAGCTGAGCATCATGCTTCGTGGTTCAGGAGAGACAGCAGCTATTGCCGTTGGGGGCTTCGTTGGCGCGGCGCTCGCTGCTGCTGGTGTGGCTGGCCTTGTGGCTGCCGGGTACTCTTCATGATCTACAAGCTGTAGGAAAGGTGTGTCCGTTCTGATGATTCTTAACGTTGTTCCGGATCAGATACCTAGCCATGAGGAAGATGAATGCAGCTGCCCCACCCGAGCAACTCACAAGCGACATGGTGGAAAATGGTGATGACACTGCCGGCGTGAACGCGCTCTTCGAGGACAACGTCACCGAGGGCCAGAACCCAATGTTTTCTCCCGCGCAAACAGTCTGAGATATCTGGAGAATCCATCTATGTCCGTCCTCTCCTCGTGTACAGTTTTTACAGTTTTTTTCTCAGATTTTCTTCGGTTAAATTTTGTTTTCTGCCGCCAATATGCGCCAATCAATCTGGCCACAGTCTTTCACTTTTCGACAGCTTGTACCTGCTTTTTTCTTCTACAGCGGCCGAAACAACAGCCATGATGGAAACAAAGGTGGCGCGTGATGCCACAGAAGCTGTTCAGCTTGCAGTGGAGCAGATGGAGCTCAACCAGAGGGACTGGGCTGTTGTTTCGCTGAGCCCCGACGGCGTCAAGCAGCTGGAGGTCATACGGCTACTCGCGGAGCGTGGACTCTTCGGCTCGAGAATGGGTACGGGCGAGGAGCGCACTCTCTTTGTCGCCAGGGACGCACCCCCGCGCCTGCTGTTTCGCAACCTGTCGCCCGCCACACGGGACCACATCGCTAAAGAAATGGGAGTCAAGGCTTTCTACTTCAACCCTCCCACCACCACGGGAGAGGGAGCCGTAGTACCAGGAGATGCCTCATCGGGTGGATCAGCAGGTGCGGGCGAACGCGTGGTCGACTGCTACGTCACCTTGCCAGGCGTAGACCCTTGGCCTGCCCTCAACCTGGTCTCTGACCTCATTTGCGAGCTCGGCGGTGAGAAGAGGTTCACCGACATGCACAGGATGACGGTGGATCGCATTCAGCCCATCCTGCACGCCAACAAGCAAGCTTTCGACGAATGGAAGCGGAAGCCAGACCACAAGGGCAACATCAAGCCCAAGTGGCCTGTACGGCCGGTGCGGGGTATCAAGTATTCTGCCGGCCGCACCATTTACGCTCCGGAGAACGACGGCCACTGTTTCGTCTCGGTGGACATGAAAGCGGCCAACTTTCAGGTGCTGCGCAATGCCGGCCTCATAGCTGAACCGACATGGGAGGCTCTGGTCTCGCGACCCGACGTGGCCATGTCGCCTCACTCGCCCGAGTACATGAAACGTGCCAAATACTCACGCATGCTGGCCCTCAGCAAGGCGGTGCTGCGACCCAACCTGCAGTATGCTATCTGGTCGCTCACCGTGCTCGAGGCATTCGATCATCTGGTAAGGTCGGACCTGGTGGACGGTGAGAACGATCTGGCCGCGTGGAATGGCGACGAGGTAGTTATTCACACCGACGGAGCTGATGATGCCAAGCAAAAGGCCGGGAGTATACTCTCGCAACTGGCCCAGTGCATGCCTGATTGGCAGTTCTCATGCTCAGCTTTCAAGATTCAGGTCTTGAAAGAGGACAGCCCCATCCAACAAGGATTCGTGCGGGAGTGCCTGTTGACCGGAAAGAGAACCTTCAAGTGTGTTGACCCCCAAGTAATGCAGGCCAGCATCGGCGCCTGGGCTCGCCCTCACGACAATCCTACCCCAGAACCCTTCTTGCGCATCAGGTGGCCAGACTCGATCTGCATGATGCCGCCGAGTCACACGGAGCGTAGAGCGATGGACGGCGCCATCGTAAAGGTATTAACGCTACAACAGTCGAGACTTTCTACCGACGGCGTGCCCATTTCAGACGTGAAAGCGTGTCTGCACCGCGACCCAGTGCGAGCCGAGGAGCTATTCCGGAATCTCATGGCTGAACTGGGAAGATCACTCCTGGCCACGATCGAGAATGGCACCAAGGTGGTGCCCTACTGGCGTTCTGTTTCCGCCACGAAAGAATACAGGCATCGTGCATGGCCACAAGTCGATGGGCAGCCCCTGCTCATACCTCCTCATGTTGTGGTCGTGGACAGCGCGGCCGAATCCGATGCAGTTGTCGACCTGATAATGCGCACTGAGGATGCCGTTGCTCTTGACACAGAGGGTATCATTCCGGGAGGCGACATCGATCTTTCTCTGGTGCAGATCAAGGGCCGTCGGTCCTCCACGGTGTACATCTTTGACATGCTCTGCCCGGAGGCTGAAGACTTCATTACACCAGGGCGAGGCCTTCGACGCTTGCTCGACAATCCAGATATCATCAAGGTGGCCCATGGCAGCAACGGAGATGTTGAAATACTTCTCAAGCGCTACGGCTGCCTCGTAGAGCCACTCTATGACACGCAAAAGGCCTATGCTAGAGTCAACAGCCAAGATCCTCAGTGCCAGCGTATAGGCCTTAACACTCTTCTCGCCCAATTTCCCCGATATGAGGATGATGGCAGTCTCTCATCCACCATCAACGAGGACAAGGTGGCAGTGTCCAAGCAGGTAGCTCGTGACCGGTGGTGCTGGCATCGTCGACCTCTTACTGCACGCATGGTCCGATATGCTGCTGCTGATGTGCTACACTTGCTTAGTGCTTATGATTGTTTGTTGCAACTCTAAATGAACATTACATTACTGCAAGTAGTGAATGAAACACTTTGTATTGTTTTCTACACTTTATTTTCATTCTCAAATAAATAAAAAAAGAGTTAACAAAGCCTTGAATATTGGTTACTGAATGTTGATTCCTGTGAGAATGATAGGAAGAAGGAGTTGCTAGGTTTTAATGGTGACTTCATCCAATTATGGCAAGCAATGCAATCAGAAGGACATTTTGAGCTCAGCTCAAGGAACAATGGAATGTGAACAAGAGGGAACAGAATGAAAAAGCACATGTGGTGCAATTTTTGCTAAAAGATCATTGTGCATCTGTTGCAATCTTTGAAGCCACATAATTTACTGAAAATTGCAAATGCATACATAGAAGAAAAAACAAAAATCACTACAATGGCACCTGTTTGGAGGTGAGAAAGTGCAAGGAGCCTGCATCATGGCTTTTTTGGATGTATATGTCTACAAGTGCTGCTCCACAGAGCAGTAAGGCCCTGTGAAGAGTACTTGGGCTGATTGTGCTCCCTTGCTGTTGATGCTACATGGTTGAATTATGATTCATTTGAAAGAGCTCATTCTGTTGTATTTTTAATATGATGATATATTCTGATAATATCAAAAAGTATCGGAGAAAAGTAATAATCTCGGAATTTGCTTAAAAAGGTCAAAATGAAGATAATTAAGTTGGAGAGGTAGAAATGATGGTAGAGGAATGAAAAAAACGGGAAAACATAGTATAAGGATGARGAATGAATTGTATTCATGAAAGAGCAAGGAGAGATAACATTTTTTTTTGAGTGATATGGCGGACATCACTTGGTGAGGAGACAAGCTCAAACTTGGAAGATATTCAAGGGAAATACCTATTGAGGAGGTATTCCTGAAGGGCATCCATGGCATGAATCATCTCAGAGAGAGGTTCCCAGGTGTTGTGCCTCTCTCCCCAGCCCTTTCACTTGACAAGGACCTGGATCTGCTTGCCAGCAGGAACTTGAATGACCTTGCGCACATTGCCATCCTTCTTGGTGTTGGGCCTGCCTGCATGTCCATGGTGAAGATAAGTGATCTTGTCCTTCATGATGACCTGGCTCCTCATGTCCCTGATGGCCTCGACCTCGTATTCACCATTTGGATCCATCTCATGAAAGCGCAAATCTGTATTAGAAAAGTCATCGTCAATCTCCTTCTCAGCAAGAGCATTTTGCAATTCTGCCTCACGTTCCTTCTGCTCACGTCTCTGTTTCTTGGTGGGCCTCTTGGCATTGTAGTACCATTTGGCAGTCAACTTGGGCTTGGGGGTGATCTTGCCAGCAGACAGTCTAGCCCACTCCTCATCATCTGAAACGGTACGCGCGTGACGTTTCTTGGCCTTGTACATCTGACTCTTGTTGGCAGGTTTGATGGCAACGTTCATAGCAGCTTCCATCTCTTCAAGCATGCTGGCTGCTTGAGGAGTGATCTTGTTGGCATTAGTAGCCTATTGAGTTCTTTCATGACGCTCACGACTTCTGTGTCTGAATTGAATCAAAACAAACAAACACAAATCAATAAACATACATGAATTTAAATCTCAAGTACACACACACACACACACACACAAGTACACATACCTATTGTAAATGGTCTTCATCACACCAAG
>CDEZ01018991.1:0-21922 GCA_000826365.1 Acanthamoeba royreba | reverse complement strand
GGCGATGCCGATGGGAACGAGGTCAGGGAAGCTGACGGTACCGGCGAAGCTACAGTCGAGCCTGACGGTGATGACGTAGAAGTTGACTCTGTAGAAATGGTGGCCAGAGTTACCAGTGCATTCAACGTAGATGTCGAAGCGGCTGAGTTGTTCGAAGTGTCATCGGGAAGTGGTTGAGGTTGCTTCCTACAGCGCGAATGCGAGTCAGTCCGAGATGCGCGCAACATCCTCGGAAAAGCACAAAGTACCTTCTTCTTATACCGTGGTAGTGATGCTTGGTGTTGCCCCGCGATCCAAGTCGTCGCGTCTTCAGATTTGGGAACACGCTTCGAAGGATCTTACCAAACGTGGCACAGTTGGTCTGCTGCACACCAGTCTGCTCACAAAACTCTCTATAGTGGCGATAGACCTGAACGATAACGTCGATATCAGCTATATTCACACGATGAACTCAAAGTCATTGACAGTACCTGTTCCTTGGGCAGGTCCGCCGCAGTGTCGGAACTCAGCTCATAGTTCTGCTTAATCCATTGAACAACGACCGGTATCGCCTCCTTCTTCATTACTTTAGACGAGAACGTGGGCGAAGACGATCCACCATTTGTGAAGTCCTCCGAAGAGAAGGGCGATCCCGAGCGCTGGCTGGCGATCGCAGATCCCGACTGAGGGGAAAGAACTGCTTCGCTAGCGGCTGCACTCTCGCCACCACGTCCCTTACTGGAGCGCTCTCGCTTGACCGGCACCACTGGCGTCGGAGATGGTATGGTCGAAGTGGGGGCCGCGGCCAGGGTGTCCTTGCCGGAGGCCGATCCATTTTCGTCAAGCGTTAGGATGGGCGCAAAGTACTGAGAACGAGCTTGATGAGCTGAGAGATGCTGCTGGTGATACGGCAAAGGAGAAATATTCTGCGACGGCGAGGGAGAGGAGGCGACAGGCGCAAAAGGATGAACGGGAGAAGGCGAAGGAGATGGCGAGGACGAGGAATGTCCATATGGGGCAGGCGAAGAACGCGTCAGATAGCCTGCTGCAGAGTAGGCTATTCCCGAGGGTACCGGTGACGGTGAGTAGGAGGCGAACATGGAAGGCGAAGGCGATGGTGCCGGAGAGGGCATGGGGACAGGGGTTGAGGAGGCCAATCGATTGTGAAGGATTTTGAGTTCATTAGTCAGCTTCTCCACTTCCTGTTCCTTCTCCTGCAGATGAGAGAGCAAGAGTGCAGTGGACGGGTTACTTGCTGACGGGCTGGCGGAATGATGCGATCCGGAAGCAAAGAATTGCGGAGGCGGGGTGGCGGCGTGTGAACGCGCCGCATGGCTATAGGGCGACATCATCCCCACAGGTGCGGGCGAGGGCGATCCCGATCGGAGTGCGGCGAAGTCAAGTGGAGAGGGAAGGCGCGAGTGGGAAGGAGGCAGATGCGTCGAGAGCGGCGGCAAGCGAATAGGAAGTGGCAATGAGTTGAGCGAAGGAAGCGCCGGAGGCAACGGTTCGTGACCGTCCACACTGCGGGTTTCAGAGTCGGCTGTGCTAGTGTCGGATAGTGGCGGGAGCGGGCGTGACAGAGGTGGGCTCGGGGACTTTCGGCGGAGCTCAGCTACGGGAGTAGAAGATCGGCTGTTCTTGAACTGGCGAATGTACTCGGCTACGGCGCCTTCTTCGTCATCTTCATCTTGGCTATGAGTCCTGTCGCCGTTGCTGGTGTACGCATCAGCCAGTGATAGACGACGACGCTTGTCCTCATGGTGACGCGCACGATGGATGTCTGTGTCGTCGTGTGGTCCGCGGGAGTGATGTCGTTGGTGTCCTCCGCGCAAACCAGTAACGGTGGACGCTGAATCTGTATCATGCCGTTCCCCCTTTATCTTCTTCCGGAGAACTTCTCGGAGATCGGCGTGCGAGTCGGTGGGGCCGCGCTTCTTTGCACCTGCTGAAGAGTCAACCTCCTCGGCAGGCAGTTCGGATGCCGAACGTGTGTAATGACCGTCATCAGCTATGGGCTGAAACGAAGCGGACGTGCGAAGGCCCGGCAGGCGCATGCCTGCCGGCGAAGACGATGACCGCTGCACGGCGGTCGTGGTTGAAGAGAGGTCAAACTTGGAAGTGGAAGCCATAGCGGATGATGACTGGCCCGCCTGAGTGGATCGCAGTGGTGGTAGATTCAGTGTGGCCAGATCAGATTTCTTGCAGAAGTGCTTGTAGTGATGCTTGGCCTCGCCGCGCGGCCCCTTACGACGGCACTCGACGTTTGGGAAGGCCAAACGCAGAATCTTACCAAAGGCTGGAGGTGTGGTCGGCTCCAGTCCAGCTTCACTGCAGTAGGTCACGTATTCTTGGTACACCTGCGCCTTGGGAAGAGATGGAGCGCCCTCGCGCATGTCGTAGTTTGCGAGCAACCTAGGTACACACACCCAGCGATTCCCAAAGAGCAGATGCAGGGGATGGTTAGCTCAAAGCCAAGAAGCGATGTGATTTTCCATATCGATAACATATCCACGTGAACAAACGAGATAAGGAATGTATCCAAGATATCAAACAGGCGAAGAAGATCTAGAGGCCATGCAACCACAGGTCCTACTTAAGTGGATGGTCGGATTTGGCCCAGGGAACATTTTCCAATGGGACATTCCTAATTTCTACCATGTAACTCTCCATGTCGACATACGCTGTAACGAGATATTCAAAATAGGATGTTTGGTTACCAGCGAAGGAAAGAGTGAAACTTCGTTTCAATTTGACAAAAAAGTTTAACGAAATTTTGCCTAGTTTGAAATTGTACAGATTTGTCGGAAAAGAACAAATGCCAAGACCGTCAATTTCTTTGTCCCTCCACAACAAGGGAGAGATGCGCATTTTCGCAATCCGCAGGAATGCTAAATCCACAGAAAAATGTGTAGGGAAATGTGCAGGGAAAAAATGAGGAGGGAAAGATGTAAGGAAGAGAGGTACCATGCGATGACGGCAGGGGTGTTGGTGGCCTTGTCTTTACTGCCAGCGCTGACCGCTGCTCCCCCGCCTTCCGGTAGGTGCTCGGCGGGCGTCCGCGTCATCATGATCCGATCTATCCTCTACTTTTGGCTTCCAATGGTCGATTGTCTTGTTCCGTGTAGCGAGATGGTGTTGATTGGAAAATGATGTGAAGTCGCTTGGACGATGAAGAGGGTTGGTACTACACTTGATCGAGTAGGTAGGACAAGGCCGATACTCGTTCGATTAATTTTGTGTAGAGGGAGATGGAAGGGATGTGTCAAAGAATGAAAAAAGAGGAGGAAAGAACGAAGGGAAGATGATGCAGAAATTGATCGAAGCGAAGAGAGATGTCGTGCCCTACGATGATCGAAAAAGGGGTGGTGTCGTTAGGGAACCCGGGTACCCAAGCCGTTCCAACAGATGAAGAAGTCCCCGGTACCGCGGTTCGGGGGGGTGAGGTTAATAGTGGCAGCCGGCTGTGGCAGAATGAGTTGTAGTGGCGGTGGTAGTCGAGGTTGCCGTTCAACCGCACGAGAAGAGGCCAAGAGCGAAAGGGATAGAGAAAGGGCACCGGTGGTGGCGACAGTCCCGGGTGGTCAGTTGGCAGGGAGCTCGGTTCTAGAGGCTGTGACGTTTGGGGAGGGGAGAAGGTAGACCAGTGGCCGGGTGCCTGGTGGAGAGCCGGGTGGCGCACGTCTGTCAGTAGTGCGCGGGAGCGAGGCAAGAAGTGTGAATGGCAGAGACCAGAGGGAGGAGGAGGGAAGGTAGGATGACGCTGTGGCGAGAAGAGTGAGTGCCCGGTTCGGAGCTACAACAGACAAGTGGAGGGGCGTGGAGCCACAAAGCTTTCCCTCCGCCCAACTTGCCTTCTTTGGGGTTGCTGGAGGGAAGGTGTCTTGTAGGTATCCGGCGTCTTGGTCCTTGAGCACCGATGACCAGCGCACCAGTGGCAGAGCGGGGTGTGTCCCGGGTTCCCTATGGTTCGTCCCTTCTGGGGTAGGGACGATATCTCCCTGCACGGTTGTGGAAAGCAGCAGCAAGGCACCACCAACCACAGGTCTGAGGTGTCAGCGCAGGCACTTGCGCGCTTGGGGGAGAGGAGAAATGCAATGACTATTCGCTTCTCTCCGCTGCGTGCAGCTGGGCAACCGCTAAACAAACTCAATATCACCCAACGCAGCTGATCACAGCTAGCACGTCCAATAATTATACGGTGGAGAGATAAAATGATAAGATAGAAGGATAGGGAAGAAGAGAGAACACAAGATGAAGAAAGAAGAGAGGGTGCGGTGCACCAGGCAAGATATCAATGAAACGGAGGCAAAACCGCGACCACCCAGAGCGGAAACCAAAAAGACAAAGGAGCAACGGAGGGTCGTGAGGAGGGGCGACAGGTCGTACCTCGCCACACTGCTTGCGGTGCCGGCAGAGGGCGCCGAGAGAAGGAGCAAGTAAAATACAAACACAAGGATGATTCTTAGGCTCTGTTTCCCAACAGAGAGGACAGTGGTGGCGAAAGAGCAAGCGCAGCTGGCAGCCAGGAGAACTTAGCACCATATGGTGGCCAGGCACCACGTCTTGGACACACACAGTTGGCGTGCCCTGAGACACGGTTACGTTAAGTGGTGGCGGCATGAGCCCCAATCCGCCGGGCCGCATTCTTGGCATAGCATAGGCGCCAATCCAATAAGTGTCCTTAGGTTACCGCTCCCGGGTAACACTTTCTTTTCCTGCAAACCAATCGCGTGCGCGGTTACGGCTTTTTTCTTTGAAGCGATCTGGGCAAATGACATATCAACACAATTTATCCTAAAATCTCCTAAGAGCTGATGTTACTCTCCAGCAACGGATACGCCCACAGCAACAAGCGTTCGGCGCTAAATAAATAAGTTGCTGACTTACACGTGGCCCTCTACATCAACATAACCTAACGTGTCTTAACATCCTTGTAGCGCCACCCGGTCCGCTCGGTCTGGTTAGTCCTTCATCTCCACATCTTCCTCCTCCTTGCCGGCATCTGGGTCGTCGGGGTCCGAGTGTTCCGGCTCGGCCTGATCTGAGTCAGACGAGCTCGAAGAAGACGAAACGTTGTTGTTGTTGTCGTTGTCGTTGTTGCCCTCGTCGACGGCAGTTGACGCTGTTGTCTGCGGCGTGGCTCGGCCTTCAGCCTCATCCACTGACATGCCTGCGTGTCCAGGAAGATGTGAGTGCGATGGTACTACCAAAAAGGACCGAAACGGGAGCTTGGAAGGTACCTCGCCAATCATTCGTATCGTCCTTCAAGCGATAGAAGAGAACGTAGGCAGCGGAGGTCTTCACAGACTCGGCATTCACCGATGATGCGCTAGAGTCGTCAAATTTGTACCACTTGTTATCTCGGTGGTTTTTGGCGTAGGCCGTGTAGTGTCCGCCGCCCAGAGAGCCATAATGATTAGAAACGGCGTAGAGCTCATAGATAGGAGGTGTGGAGACTGCTCACATCACACAGATCAGTGCCTTGCAAGATCAATCAGCTTGCTGGACACCACGTACTAGGGCCAAGGACGTGAGGGGAAAGGTCCAGGTCGTCAAGAGGGAAGTCAACGAAGGTGTCGAGTTTCTCACGCCAATATCGGTTTCTGTAGGAGAATCGCTTCAAGTGCACCACGAGGATACGGGGCACCCTCCACACATCGAACTTCTTGGTGGCCTGCCTGAACTCCTTGCACTTATTGCAATACCAGGGGTCTGCAAAGTAGGTAAGCTCCACTGAAGGAACAGAGACTGTAGATTGCTGTATTCGTGGTAGCAACATACCTTCGGGACCCAACTGCTCGGCCTGAGTGAACAGCTGTAAACAGTCATAGAGCGACACGCTTGCATCTTCCCTGTCCTCAGTGTCCGAGGCCCTGAGCACTCGACAGTGAGCATATCAAACTGCTCAAAACAGCACAAAAAAGCTTACCTTGCCGAGGGGTGGACTTCCATGTCATTTTCCTTTGACTCGTCGTAGAAGTCCAGCGCCTCGTCGTTCCAGCTGAGTATAATGGTCTGTCCGTTCCTCAGGGTTATCAGTTCCTCCCCGTGCTTACCGCCGGAATAAGCGAGCTGATCATTAACACCGAAGTGATCGGCCACTGCAAAAAGAGCGAGAAAGGCACCACCACGCAAGGTTAGACTATCTGCGATCCTTTTCATAATTTACCCCTAATTACACTTATGTTTATTTTGTGGGAAAGAACAGACCGACAAAAGGTGCCAGTCCGTTCCTGTTATAAAAATTATGTTGTGCAAATGTCTTGATTGCCATTCACACAGAACAGCCCTTTCGAGCCGGTCTGCCGCTAAGAAGCGACGAACCCTTTTAATTTTGACCCAACGTTATTTCCCACTTTTTGTCCAATGAACGGATCGGAAAAGTTATGGGATGCATGAGATACTCACCACCACAACAACAACACACGAGAGAGGAAGCAAAAACGTACGCTTGAGGGTAAATAGAAGAGGACGCCCATCGATGGACTGCGGAATCACTGGCGCCTTGGGCTCGACGACAGGTTGATTGCGCCGCGTGTAGTACTGCAGAGAGGAACCAAGTGTTAACAGAAGAGGAAGATTCAAGGAAACGAGAGCAGGAAATGACGTACGTCGTCTTCGTCATCCGAAGATGAAGAGGAGGAGGGGAAGGAGTCAGCGTCATGCTCATCATCGCTCGCGAAATCCTTACCCCTTGCCCCAGATTCTTGGTTAGGCTCACCGGATAGAAGGCCTTCCTTCTCTTCTTTTTCCTGCTCAGCATTTTCTGCTCCCTCTGGGTCCTGTTGCGCCTGCGGAGCTGGCTCGCCGCCCTGAACAACTTCTTCCGCCTCCATGGGTTCCTCAGCGGGCACCGGATCAGGCAAGCCCTAACAAAGAGCAACAACACCACCACGTTAACTCACCAAAGCAAGCATGAATAACGACGTGGAAGTGTAAAACCTTAATGAATCTCTGCATCTGGCGCAGAGCTTGGCGATAGATATCGGCATACGTGATTTTGTTCGGAACCTTGAGTACGAAGGGCCAGCCGAAGAGTGTCTTGCGCGTGTACGAAGTTGGAGTGCCGTAGTAGGTACGATGCGTAACTACCTCATCGCGTCGGTTGAGCACACGGAGTTGAATGAAGCCATCCTTGGGTTCTTCAACCTTGGGTCGTACTGTCTGTCCTCGAGCGACGCCCATTCTAGTGTAGTGGTTCTCTCCCCAGACTGACTCGTCGTCATCGTCGTAGTCCCTTTCGGGCTCAGGTTCCGGTTCAGGCTCCTTAGGCTTCTCTTCCTGATTACACCAAGAGTGAGGACAAACCCCTTCGTCCGGCGATCCAAAGGTTGGGGAATCGCACCTCATCGGGCACAGCAGGAAGTTCGTACGCCACGGTGACATCACGGTCCTGAATGGTATCTAGAGAATCACGGTCGCTGTATTCCTTAAAGAACCTTGAGTTGTACAGATCGACTAAAATAAGGTTGCGAGCATTTACGCCTACGAAAGCGGCGATAGCCATCTTAAGTGACGAAACAAATGCTTGTCAGTGGTGTTCAGCAGATAGCCAGTGTTGAATATCCATACCCTCAGCTCTTTGACAGAGCCGTGCTTGGGCACATCGATGGCGTACTTGACGGGTCGACGCAACGGATCGCAGGAGATAAACGTGACAGCCATGCGGCGAGTCATCTTCATCGGTAGAGGAAGTGAAAGATACCTAATAATCAATTCGCCTCTCAATAGCAGCATCAGGTAAGAACAACGTGGGAAACACGTACATGAAGGGATCAAAAGTGATCGATACTTTGGAACATTCAGGACATATAAGTGTGGACTTGAGCTGGCCCTGGAACTTGTCCACGATGACAGAGTCATTTCGTGCGCGGTGGCCCTGCCAAGCTTCTTCTGCGACATCGTTGTCCGGTCGTCCATCGGCTTCTTTAGACTGTACGGGAAGATGTGAGCCACCTCTTCGCGAGAACTGAGAGCAAAGGTAAAGCACCTCAACGTAAGGCTTCTGCTTGATACGGTTCAAATCCTCGTGAATACCGTCAAGAAGGAATCCCAACAGTTCCTGCGAGTCATGCTGCTGATAGCCGCTAAACTGAGGCGCAAATCGTTCCAGCTTGTACTTGAACGTTCGCGGGGCCGTAGATCTCGAATTACCTGACCACATTTCCCTGAGCAGTGACGCATACGCTTCCACCAGCTCGCCCTTGGTGCCCAGAGGATTGACATCGTTGATGTCTCCTTTGTAAACATTGCGCAGGAAGAAGTTTGTCAGGGGTGCCGTGTTGGAGAGGCACTGCAGGGCCGAGTTCATGAAGCAAGTGTTGCCAAGATTCTGCAGCCCGCAGACGCCAGGCTCTCCGGGCTCATTATAACGAGAGTAGCCGTAATAGGAGCTGCTGTAGGAACTGTTGTAGGACGATCCATAGGACGATCCGTATGAATTGTACGACGATCCGTAGCCGCTGCGGTAGCTGCTCGCTGTGCTCTCTTCGGGGAACTTGCCGTTGGCGTCCTTTTCTTCGAGAAGAAGGAGCTGGTTGTCGATGATTTGGGCTTCGTCCAATGTGTCCGTAGAGTTTGTAAGCAGCTTGATCTTATTCCTGCGGCCAGCACACAGGTCACATTCAATACACGCTTGCCAACTGAAGTTTTGCTGGGATCAATGCGATGATGTACCTAGCGTGCCAATCCCAGACGCGGACATTGAGTGGGTCGAGCTTCAAGCGCTTGCACATGATCTTTTTGACCTCGCCCACGGTGGCGGTCTTGGAGAAGGAGGCCGGCACCTCGATGTTCTTCTCCGAAGACTTGACGAACTTGAGATGGAGCAGTCGCACTTCGACCACGTACTGCTGGTTGTACCATCCGGTCGACACCGTGCGTCGCCGCAGCGGTGGTCCTCCGGCGTACCACTTCCACCACAGCCGCCACGCCTCCTCCGGCACCACCATGAAGTTGCGTCCCTCCACGCACTCCCGCCGCACATAGTCGCTCTGCGGCTCCAGCAGCGCTGCGTTGTCGATGGGTCCCGGCCTCACTCGCTCCGTCTGGTCTTCGTCTTCGTCCGAGTCTTCCTCATTATCGTCGTAGCGAACGTAGTCCTTCCAGGCCTGGAGCCACTTGGCCTCGAGCAGGTACCACGTCTGACCCTTGAGTACCTTCTTCCGCTCCCAGTCGAGCCCCTTGATCAGCGCCTTCTCAGCCTCGGGTCCGCCCGTCTCGGGTTCTGGCACCTTGGTCTCCCACATGGCCTCGGGGTCCTCCTCATCCTCCGCCACCGCCGGCACTGCGCCGCTGGTCGCCGTCGAGCCGCTCGTGACAGGCCCGTCATCGTTGCGCTGACCTTGATTGTCGTCCTCATCCTCGTCATCGTTATTGTCACGCTTCCTCGCATCTTCGTCATCTTCAGCATCTGAGGAAGACGAAGAGGATGAGGAGGAATCGACCGCACCGTCCTCCTCGTACGTGTCCTCTTCGTGGTGGTGTCGCGCTTCATCTGTGGAGATCTCCATCCCCGCCGTCGCGCCCTTGAGCTTCCCGATCTCCTCGCCCTCCTGCGCCGTAGCTACGGCCGATGCAGCAGGGGATGACATCATTATTTGTTTTCTGGTATTATTTTTTCCAAGTTGGGTTCTCTCTATCTCTTCGCTCTCTACTCGATCAAGTCGTCTATTTTTTCTTATTAAGAAAAAAATAAATAGAGATGAGAAAAATTTTAGGCGAAAATGAAGGTCTTCGCTACTCGAAAAAAATGGCAGAGGAGAAGATTTTTGATGCGAGAGAGAGAGGGGAAGGGGAGTAGCGATGGATGGATGTCCTCCTGTCCTTCAAAGAGAGAGTGAGAGGGAAGGAATGACTGTCGCCTCACTCGAATGCTCTTGGTGGTCTCGATTGATCTTCAATTTCTTTGGCGGCAGGCGAACAATCAAATGTTTTGTGCACCCGCAGTTCACCTAACAGACAAGGGAAGAAAGCCTCGTTACTCGTCTACTCCGCCAAATTCCTTTAATTCCTCAAATATTTCACCAACACGCATGAACCATGGCGCAGAATCGGAATATTTTAAGAATGCATATTATTTGAACAATCGGGTTGCCTTCTTAGCTGCCTCGTCCTTGTTAGCCCTGTTGGTGGATAGTTAGCAGGTGTTTTGCCAAAGAGAGACATGCATGTCCTGTGCTAGTCCTATGTTGCTTGAGTGCTCCTCTTGTTGTTGGGCTAAAAGGAAATTTCCTTGTAGAGAAAATGAAGTGAAATAGTAATTTTACAGAACTTTATTGACTTTGTAGCACAGCACAAAAGTCCTGTAATACACAAACAAACAAACCTTCATGAAGGTGAGCCATTCACTGGGATTTTCCTATGGCTCTTTTTGGAAGAGACAACTTTGAAATATTATCAATATTTATTGTTTTACCACCACAATTCACTTTTATTATTAATTATTTATTTATTATTTAAAGTTGGATAATTAAATTTTGGTGTGGTGTCTGGACTTGACAGCAGGGCAAGGGGAGGAGAGACGCCCACTCAGACGCTGACGCGGTGGCCTTCGCGGGCACGGCCGGTGCAGGCACGAGCTCGTCGTCTTCCTTCACTGACTCAAGCGAGTACGACTCGTCCGATGACGGCGACGTGGTGGGCATGACGCCCGCGGCCGCCGGACAGAACAGAGGCGGCGGCAACGCGGCCGCCGTACCGCCTGCTCGAACCGATCAGGGCGGCGCCAAGGAGAAGGAGAAGGAAAAGGACAACGGCAACGCGGGGAAGAAGACGCTCGACCTGTCTGTGTTTGTCACGAACTACGAGGTCGATCCCAAGGACATCAAGCTGGGCGAGCTGCTGGGCTCGGGCAGCTACGGTGAGGTGTACCGCGCCAAGCTCTACGCCAAGGACGTCGCCGTCAAGAAGCTCACCACGAAGTTCCTCGATGAGAAGGCTCTCCGGGCGTTTGGACACGAGGTGGATATCATGTGGTACGTCCTGGTGGTCCTCGCGTCATGCCGAATGTTGATCACTCACATGCGTGCGTTGTTTGCTTGGCTTCAATCAAGCAATCTGCGGCACCCGAATGTGGTTCTCTTCATGGGCGCTTGTACCACTCCAGGGAATCTCACGATCATCACCGAACTCATGTCCAGGTGCGTCCCAACGCTGAAACCAGGCAGCTACGCTCATCAACATTGATTTATGACTGCCTTGACCCGGAGCATTCTACTCACATTGACATTGATTTTACAACGAAGGGGTTCGGTGGCTGATCTGCTGCGGGACAAGTCGGTTAAGTTGTCATTCAAGCAGCGGATGTCTTTCGCGCGTGATGCTGCTCTAGGCATGAACTGGCTTCACAATGTCGCGCCGCCCATTCTTCATCTCGATCTCAAATGCTCCAACTTGCTTGGTACTCACTGCTTCTACCCCTGCTCACCTTTGTGATCATGAGCTCATCACTCCCCTTTGGCACTATTTGCAGTCAATGATGATTGGGAAGTGAAAGTGGCTGACTTCGGCTTGGCCAAGATCAACGCATCGGGCACACATCGTGGTTTGCATGGATCACCGGTGTACATGAGCCCAGAAATGCTTCTTGGGCTCGAGTATGATGAAAAGACCGGTACAATCTGTGCCATCTAGTTAAGCAGAGCTCTTCCTCACCTCACCGTGCGTGGTAGATATTTATTCATTTGGTATGGTGCTCTACGAGCTGGCCACGGGCGAGGAACCCTTCAAGGGAGAGTTTTCCTCTCTGCAATCGCTTATAGATGCCGTCGTAAAGCGAAATGAACGGCCCAAGATACCAGCAACCTGCCCTGGTACTTGTTAGCCACCTGTTGCGTGATGACTTGATGACCGATCTTAATCATGTGTGTTTAAATTGTGGGCTTCAGTACGACTGGCAAAGTTGATCCGTTCATGTTGGGACACTGTGCCATCGAAACGGCCAGCGTTTGTTGATATGCTCTCTACCAACGTATTCCACAAGGTACGTACTTTGGCTTGGTCGCTGAATGAAGTACCATCACATAAGATTTACTGTTGGGTCATTAATTGTAGGTCACGCTCGAAGCTACGTTACGCGACAAGCGGGCATGTTCACTCTGGGCTCAATATTTCCTTATGCGAGAGAGTGTCTCCTGGAATGAGTTCCAGCAAGCGTTTACCGACTTCTTTAATATCAAGGTACCTTCTCACGCCGAGCCCAGGTCGCTGCTGCTTGCGTCTGATCTCTTCAAAAGGGAGCGGAAGCCAACAGAATGGAGCTTGTACGAGTTCTTGTGTCCAAGGAGAGGGACATGGTGGGAATTGAAGACTTTGCTCGTGCGCTTGAATGCTTTGGCCCACTCGATAGCCCAGCACAGTTCTTGTCCGAAATAGAGGTATGCTCTGCTTTGACTGACAGCAGTACCTTCTCTTGTTCACATGTGAACTTGACAATTATGGTATAGACAACTCTGCGAGAAGAGTGGTTCCACGGCGATGTGACGGAAGCTCAGGCAGAGGAGCTTCTGGCTAAACACAAGCACGGCACCTACCTTGTACGCTTCTCATCGGCCCCCGGTTCGTTCACCATCACTGCCAAGAACAAGAAGGATGCTCTTGCCCACTACCGCATCTCGCACAAGGCCGGCCTTGCCTACTGTCTCGGTTCCAACGAGTGCGTTTTCTCTTCATTCCTTGGCTGTGGAGTCCGGACTGTTCTCACACCCAGACAGGTATGGATCACTGAAGGACGTACTGAAGGCTCACAAGAAGAAGCTGCACCTCGTGCGACCTTGCCCTGGATCGGCCTATCAGGCCCTCTTTGACCCCAAGGCCGCCGTCAGCACCATAAGGCCCAACTTTTATTCCACTCAAGAGTACTGAATACATTCAACTCCTACCTGTGACCGTGTCTACGGACGCATTCGATCTTGCATAGATAGACTCATTTTTTATATGGTGAGGTTGAGCGTAGATAGTGGCATGATGGGAGCGAACTCCACCGCACTCGCAAACGACTCATCTTTATCCAGATTGCTCGTGTTGTTACACAACGACGGGTGATAGCGAGGCATCAGCCACCACACGAAACTCGAAGGGACGATTACCATAGAGAAGTTGCTGATCGCTGTCCCACGAGAAGAGCGCAGCGCCTGCCGTACGACCGAAGAGGTTGAGTTCGATCACCATCACCCGATCCTCACACACCACAAAGTCACACACGCAGTCATCTACCGGAAGCAGAGCGGCTACTGTATCCTGCACGTTCGCAAGAGAGCAGTAGCTGAGAACATGCTCAATACTGCAAGCAAGCACGCGATCGACCAAGTACCTCAAAGAAGGTAAGCACTCGCGCCTTGGCGCCTTGCCAATCCTCACGCGAGATCCAGGGAAAGTAGCACATGGAGAAGTACTGCGTCAGCGCTACCAACCGCCGGTTACGCACGAAGCCCCTCAGCTCGAATGCATTGGGGATCTCTACAATCACCAGTAGTAAGCTGAGAGTCGCCTTGGCATCATCATCATGAAGAGCGAGAATGCAGGTACCCATCCACTCACGCACGACAAGCTTGATGGTGAAGTCATCTGCAGGCGTTTCGAGTGCCTCCTTGAGGTCCACCCATATCCGCTTACTGCTGCGCAGCATTTCCACAGCTTCCGCTCCGCTTGTTACGCTCATGCACAGCGCACCACATCGCTGCATAAGGGCCTGTTGCACGCTCTCTGGCATAGGATCTGCAACGATGTTTGTGTCATCTAGCAGCTCATCACAGAACACAAAGCTCAGTACCTGGTAGATTGTAGCGGGCCTTCCACTCTTCAGTGACGCGCTGCAATGTGGGTTCGAACTTTGGTAAGAGGAAGACAACGTCCTTAGGGCTGCGGGTGGAGATCTTCACGAAGGCTCGCCCTCCGAAAGCTGGTGACTCAATGATTGCCTGTAACTTGCGCTCAAGTTCCTCTGCGAAGGAAGTTAGCACGATCAAGCGCAGTACAAAGACGTCAACAGAGCTTTGCTGAGATCAACAACGCACCAAGTACCCGTACGTGCTCATTGAGCAGCTGAGTACCCAGACTAAGAGCTTGGTAGTGATGCACAAGAGCTTCAGCCTCGCTGATCTTCATTGGAAAGGTCTGCATATGTGTCAATTGACATGTCCACATCATGCAGAAACAATGGCGTGATTGTACCATCGTCTTAAAGGTGTGATGTCCAAGAGCAGGAGCCCACCGGTCTACCGAATAGGCTGCGTCGTAGATCGCCAGCGCACTTGCCTTCGTCACAAGCGGTGTTGGACGCTCCACTAGGCTGGAATGGAGATAGCCACACCACTGATCAGTTCATGTTGTGCAGGTGCGAACATTGTGGGCAGTAGCTCAGAACCATTGGAAAGCATGCTGGGTGTCCTGTGAAGGCACTCGAGATAGCATCAGGAAGAGCTCCACCGCACATATTCTGGTTTCATCGGAGTACGAGAAGGCTAAGTTGAAGAGGGCAGCAAAGGTGCCGCAATCAGGTGTCAGTTCATTCACATTCACTCCATCGTCAGCGGGCAGCGGAGGTGGAAGGCCAGTGAGAAGCAATCGTCTAAAGTGTGCTGGATGTAGAGGCCGGGTCGACGAAGTGGGATGAGTTTCATCCTTCGACACGAATCCAGCGAGCGTGTTGAGGAATTGGCGAATGGCGCTCAGCGCTTCTGGCGTGGCTTCCTGATGCAGCCGTTCCAGATCAGCCATCAATGAACGACGGGCATCGTCTGTATGGGATAAGCGTTAGTTGAGAGCCGCACTTACGCTGGAGACACATGGCCTACCTTGACCTTCACGAGATGTCGATGACCACCAGAACAGGGTGGCCTGATGGTCCGGTTCGGCGGCAAGGAATGCTTCCACCGTGCGAGGCAGTGTGGAAACGTCCACCACCCGATCATCCACTAGCGGCTGATCACCGACATTCTTGCTCCCGACCTTGATGTCCGTCTCCTCCTGCTCTTCGTTATCCATGCTCACGAAGGCGAACAGATCGTCATCGTCATCCGCCACGGACGTGCTGAAGGAATTCAAAGTTTAATTTGCATAATAATTTCGTTTCGATAAAATATAAATATTTAATTCCTTAAAATAAATATTTTTCAACTTAAAAAGGATACCTGGGTGGCTGGCGTTCGAGGGCATACAAGTGGCGAGCGGCCAGGGTGAGGGGGTCACGCTCGTGTTGCCAGCGGTGCAGCTCTTGGGCCGCGGTGCGGGCGTCCACTCCGACAAACACACGACCCAGCAGCTCTGCCAGAAAATGAGAAGTGAGAACAAAGTCTTCTTCATCTCTTGGCCATTCTGTTCACACAAAGAGGACACACCAGAGAGGAGGTGATGGGCAAACGGGTTGTCCTGCTGCCACATGTCCACGATATGTTGATGGTCCTCCTTTGTCTTTAGGTAGCTTGAGATAGTTAGTTCCATCACTGAAAAATGAAGACTTCCACGTTTTCGAAATGAAAACTTGGGATCAGCTGTAATCCACTGCACTGTAAGGGACCACAGTGATCATTCATCAAAAGGTATCAAAGCAGTATGCAGGAATGAAAGAGGAATGCAGACAAGAAATAGGCTGGGTCGATGGATTGTATTAGCTGGATGATGAAGAGGACGATGGAGGGAGGGAAGCCGAGTGCTTGATGTCCAGAGCTGTCTTGTAGGGCGGGTTGATGGGCGGAGCGCTCGGTTCTCGATATGTGTACCCCTCGTCCGGGTTGATAGGATAAGTCGCGTCTGAGTCGAATCCCTGGTGTAAGCAAGCATTGTGTTGTATGTGAGGTTTGATTGCTCTTCAATTCATTGGCTGATTTACTAGTACTCACCTTAAGGTCGCCACATGCAATGAAGGGCACGATGACTCGGTTGGGTCCGAGCAGTTTGTTCGATTCAGCTGCGTTGCAAGTAATCAAGAGTTACTAAATGACGCAATGTTGTGCACAAGGTTGAGAGATCAAGGTAGTACAATATTGGTAGTCGAGCATGGGATTGATGATCGTTGGGACGTAGCCCTCTGGTGGTGAGTAATTCTGGCACAGAACGAACGACTCTGATGGAAAGACTTTTAAGAAAAAAGCCACAGAAATACGACATGCAAGGGTAGGAACCGATAGAAGAGTTGCGGGAAGACTTTGGTTTGGCGATGGTCACATACGGGAAGAACACTTTGAGTTGTTCGTAGAGCAACGTGACATCCTTACCACGGAAGATCTTGGCTATGAATGTACCCCCTGACCAAGACAAGCACATAATTGGCACCTTCTTGCAGGTGAAAGGGCACAAAGATAAGTTATTTGTACCTGGCTTGAGAACGTGTGTGGTGATGTTCAGAGCAGCGAGAATAAGTTGAGCCTGGACGTACTCGTCCATGTCATGCATGCCCGTCACTACCCAGTAAACAAACTCAATTAGCTGCTTCACCGCGAACCAGCGCAGTTAGATTTGCATACCATCCGGCGCGCCATCGCACACCACTAGATCGGCGAGCTTGCCTTCAAAGTGGCCAATGATTTCTTGTACGGTAGATAACTTTGTGATATCGCCCTGAACGCACATCATATGATGAGCAAGAAGAGTACGACGTTATTACATGAAGGATCAATGTAAACCTTGATCTGTATGACACCCTCCAGAGGTGCCATCTCCTGCAAATCAACCGCCACGATCTTGGGCTCCTCACCTTCCGGCCTAAATACGATCGAAGAGAGTTCAGCTCAGAGGATTCTCACACGATTCCACATCAGCATCGTACCTGGTAGCCGATGGCACGAGTAGCTTCCGCGAGAGCACTTGCGACCAGCTGCCGGGCGCTGCGCACAGGTCCACCGCACGGACAACACCTGGAAGAAATTGTTTGTTAAAACATATAACAATATAAAATCAATTTAATTGATTTTTAACAATGGAATTTAATTCTAAATAAAACGAATTTCATTTGTTTATATATGCCGCATTTACACACGTAAATAATAATAATATAAGCTGGAGAAATAGGAAAACAGACGCAAGTACCTTTGAAAATGTCAAAATCCTCATCGATCTGCAGGAGCTTGAAGGCTGATCGGGCACGCCATCCTTCCTCTTTGGCTTTCCGGTAGTATATGTCCTGCAAAAAAAGATCAGAAATAATTGGAATGCTGCCATAACCATATACAAATCCCAAGCAGAAATTGTTTTTTTAATAATTGAAAAAAGCTATTTGAAATATCGTACGCGTTTGTCCTTCGATGTGCGACCCATTCCTGAAGCGTAGATTAAATTATCAAAAAAAAAACGAAAATCAGAAACGGAATTGAAAAGGGAAAAGAAAAGGAAAAGAAACGAAAAGAAAAAACAAAGATACAAAAGATGAACGAGATGAACGGGAAGAAGCGGAGGCGAGATGACCGCGGGGTGTCCGAGATGGCCAAGGACGCGGCAAGCAAGGCAGCCATGTGCCGCGTTTGCGAGACGAACCCGTCCAAGTACAAGTGCCCAACGTGCACCAGCCCCTAGTACGCGCTCCGCAGGCCCTTCTTCTCCGGCCTTCCGCCGAAGATGGCGAGACCTAACTCGATTGTTTATTGTTGGAACGGAAGCTGCTCGGTGGCGTGCTTCAAGAAGCACAAGGAGACTCCCTGCCACCCACCACCACCGGTGCAGGAACCGCCCAAGAGAGTGATGCGGAAGAAGCGAAAGCGACCCTTCATGCTCGATGAAGACGAGAAGCCAGCGTTCACCGTCACCGAAGAACAGTACGCGCGACTGGGTATGTTAGTTCTCACGATGACTGTGGGCAAGGAGTGCATGCATGCTGCCGCGCATGTGTACGTCGTAGACCTCCCGAAGCTGACGCACGTTGTTGTTGTTGTTGGGTATGCTGTCGTTCCAGCTCGGTCAGAGTACGTTCGGAAGATGCTCGCCGATAGTCGTCTGCAGGGACTGTGCAAAGAGATCGTTGAGGGAGGCGAGCCGACGCTCAAGCAAGCACTCAAGAACGAAGACTTTGCCGCATTCATCGACGAAATGCTCAAGACGATCGGCCTTCGTGACGAAGAGGGACGATTCATCTTGTAAATAAATATAAACGCTAGTGCAGTAGCGCACAGGCACACGCGTAGGAAGAGCATAATGATGAGGTGGGGACATACGTAATTTATTGACAGTAGAGGGGCAGATGGAAGGACCGAACAGCCGATCGTGTAGCCATCCATCTAGTCTCCTTCTCACAAGGAGCCACCAGTTTGCTGAAGCACTGTAGTTGGTCATGCGCACAATCAGGCACTGTACACACGTAGTGGGCATCATCAAAAGGGGTAAAACCATACCGGCATCAATGATATCGTTGTCCTCCATCTCCATCTGCAGAAGAGGGAGCAACCCAATCGAATCAGACACGATAATGCAGGAGAAAGTCCTCATAAATGAAAGATGTAGAAGTACGTACATCTTCTGGCGTGGAGTCGGGCTGGACCCGCTGACCGTCATATAAAAATCTGATCGAGTCTTGCGATTTGGCCTGGCGCTGGCAGTAGGCATCCATCAGCTTGCGCAAAGGAGTAGAGCGCTTGATCTTGAAATACACCTCATTACCCTCCTGCTCAGATGAAAATTAAGGATATATCTCTAGAATCCATTTGCAGGCTTGAGAATTCCAATCCTTTGCCCGGTGATGATTGCAGGCCGGCGAGAGCGCACCTGATCAACGACCTTCAGGGAGATGTGGTCCGTGGACTGGGTCTGTGAGGGCTGCTCGCCAGTCCCGGGCTTGTCATCACCACCGTTCATTCTTTTTTAAGTATGTTATATCTCTCCCCCTTTCCTTTACGTGTGGATGATGATCGGTCCGGCTTTGACCGTTGTCTTTTTCTTCTGATTTTTTCTTTCTTTCTCGTATTTATATTTTAGCGCCAAAATGTTTCTGGAAAAAAACCGGATTCGAAGAACTTTGACGGGCAAAGACAGGTACTACTCGTCCAAAACCAACGAACTATCCCATTCATGAAGAATACCACAATACTCAAATAGATCCACAACAGAGGAAACTAAAATCTTTCTTTCCACATTCCACTTCTACTACAACCTACTACGGCGCTTGTGCCTTTAAAAAAGACTTAAAAGGCTGGCATAAGAAACAATCAACTTTCTATCTCAGCCAAGGCTGGATCAGAGATGCGTAGCACACGAAAGAAGGTCTTTGGTAATAAGAAAAAGAAGGAGCAGCTCAAGGCCAAGCGTGAGCAAAAGCGCCTCGCCAAGGAGCGGGAGGAGGGCCATGTAGCTCCTGAGTCCACTGATCATCACCAGCGCGCTGGGAAGAAGACCCAACAGCAGCAGCGCAAGCCCACCGAGCTGCAAAGTGCTGTCCCAGATGAACGAAACAAGTACTACCCTCCTCTTCATCTTTATCAAATTATTTCCTAATTCCTAATAAATTCTAAGATTTGATTTTAAAACACAAATGATTTTTATTTATTTTTAAAAAACAAAAAAGTAGAGGCTCACAATTCTTATGCTTGATTAGGCTACGCACGGTGTTCGAGAAGGAATCTAAGGAAGAGGTAGAGGCAAGGAAGAAGCGGGCACAGCAGCCGCTCCAGCGATGGCAGTCGCGGATCGCGGACGATTACTTCTACAAGCAATACATCGGTATGCCTAAGCGGCCTCCGTGGACCTACTCCATGACGAAGCAGCAGCTGGAAGATCGAGAGAAGCGGTACTTTGACAACTGGCTCAGCAACATCTACAACCACTACCCACGCGAGCGGCTCAACTACTTCGAGCACAACCTCGAAGTGTGGCGGCAGCTCTGGCGCGTGATCGAGCGCAGCGACATTCTCGTTATCGTCTCAGACGCGCGGCATCCGCTGTTCCACTTCCCACCTTCGCTGTACTCGTACGTGGCCGAGGATCACAAGAAGCCCATCATGCTAGTCCTCAATAAGATCGACTTGGTGCCGGAGGACGTGTTGCAGCAATGGGTGGCCTACTTCGAGGGACGCTATCCTTTGCTCAAGGTGGTGAGCTTCACATCTTACCCTAACGAGGAGACAGTCACACTGGGTAGAGATGCCGAGATCGATATAGAACGTAAGAGGAAGAAGCGAATCAGACGGAAATACAAGGCTGTCGGTGGTAGGGAGCTGATCGAGCTTGCCGCGCACTTTGCCCGAGAACGAGGCCTAGTGGCGGTCGATCCCGGCACAGCAGAGGACGGCGACAAGGCGCGAACCAGCGTCGAATCTCACCCGGAGCCGCAACACCACGCGAGTGATGAAGACGAGGAGGATGGCGATGAATCTGATAAGGAACTCGAAATGGGCGACATGGAAACTCTAGAAGAGGATCTTGACTACGCCGACCCGAAGACCCAACAGGAGTATGCCCGAAAGCTGGGCTTTGTAACGATTGGCATGGTTGGCCACCCCAATGCTGGCAAATCTTCTCTCATCAACGGCCTCATGGGCAAGAAGGTCGTGAGCACATCTTCGACCCCTGGCCATACCAAGTACTTGCAGACCATCTTCTATAGCAAGCAGATTCGATTGTGCGATTGCCCTGGATTGACCTTCCCAGCTCTCGACATGCCGAAGCCGCTCCAGGTACATAGCTTGTGCTTTCATTCGTCGTGATCGGTGATTGTGCTGACCCAGGTGCTACACTTTGCAGGTGTTGGCTGGATTGTATCCAATTGCGCAGGTGAGGGAGCCTTACTCAAGCATAGGCTTCCTCGCTGAACGAGTGCCGGTTGAGAAGATCTACGGCCTTACTCGAGAAGACGACCAGCCCTGGTCCGCTTGGGCCGTATCTGAGGCGTATGCCCGAAAGAGAGACTACACAACGCGCCACGGTGCGTGGGATACCTACCGCGCGGGCAACGAGATTCTTAGGTTCACACTCTTCGCACTCTGTGATGAATGGAGCCTAGTACTCACCTACAGTGCTCGCCTAATCAGGGATGCGCTAGATGGACGGGTGGTACTGTACTTCTATCCACCAAAAGAGATGCCCAAGCGAGAGCTCGACAGGGGGAAGGCTGAGGACGGAGCGGAAGTTGTGCCACGCACCGACCTTGAAGAGAATGCCCATCACGATGATGAGCGTGAGACTGAACCAGGTGATGACGAGGACAGCGAAGAAGAGGACGAGAGCTCCGCTGACGAAGACGAGGAGCAGCCACCATCGCGCACGCACAATGCCTTCGCACTGCTGGAAGAGGAGTGTCCCTGAGCCTTGTAGCTTATTCAGGAATACAGGCGACTCGTTCCCACATGACAAGCCCATTTGACGTCTTCGCGTTTACACTTATGTTGATAACATCTATCTTCCCACATTTACGTTGACATTGTATATATGTTGGTTGAATTTTGTTTTGTTTATTCTGTGACCCTCCCACCTTAAATACGCAGAGCTTAGAGACGACGACCACGGCGACCGCCCTTCCTCCTCGTGCCATCGGTAGGGATGGGGGTGACGTCCTCTGTGCCGTCGGAAAAAGAAAGGTTAATTTGGGAACGAAAAAAAGAATAAAGATGAAAAAAAAAGTACCAATGCGACCAATGTGAAGACCGGAACGGGCAAGGGCGCGAAGAGCAGACTGAGCACCAGGACCAGGGGTCTTGGTCCTGTTACCACCAGTAGCGCGGAGCTTGATGTGGAGGGCAGTGATGCCGAGCTCCTTGCAGCGGGCAGCAACGTCCTGAGCAGCCAACATAGCAGCGTAGGGGCTGGACTCATCACGATCGGCCTTCACCTTCATGCCTCCAGTCACACGGGACAGAGTTTCCTTGCCCGACAGATCGGTGACGTGCTACACAGAAAAATGAAACGGAGAAATTAGGATCAGAATGGGAAAACACTTGGGTTCAGCTGAAGATGGGCGTGGAGCATACCACGAAAGTATCGTTGAAGGAGGCATAGATGTGGGCGACGGCGAAGATCTCCTCGC
>CDEZ01018982.1:0-13407 GCA_000826365.1 Acanthamoeba royreba | reverse complement strand
GAGAGTGGAGGTGGCCCAGGTAGAGCTTTCCCTCAATCTCCGAAACGGCGGTAATGCTGGCGATGTTTCCCTCCAGGCTTTGAACCACACGTCCTTGCTCGTCCAGCTCTGGGTAAAGGAGAAGGAGATGAGATTGACGACGTATTCATGACCGACTGCTGCATGCGCACCGATGATGTGGCCGTGGGGTTTGCCGACGATAGATATTTGCAACTTGAGAATGAGGCTTCGAAGGAACGGGTGTGGGGCAATTGCCTCCAACAAAGGATCGCGAGGAGCAATAATTGCCACCCAAAAGTGGCCGCTGCCATCTTGAAGGAAGTGTGTAAGTGATGTATCACAACATTTGGCGAAAAGAATGTACCAGTGCGCCTGGAGATGCCGTCTGGCAAGCCGGGAAGGGCTGCGGCAAACACATCAGAGGTTCCGGCTAACAACAAACAGAAGGCTGCGTAAGCATTTCATGAATGTATGGGCAGAAATGAGTTGCAAATACCCTTGGGGCCCTTGAGCCAATATCTCAGTACACGGGCTCGGGGCAATTCATTTACAAGAACGAATGACTCGTCCTGTGAAAGGGCAACACCGTTGGCGAAATGGATCTTGTCGAGGAGCACCTCCGAGCCACCAGCATTGTAACGGATCAGCCTGCCGCAGAGTAAGATTCAGTCGATCAGACCAGCGAAAAAGCGCCTTCGAACCTTCCTGTGGGTTGGCTGGTCATGATGTCAATGATGGAACCCTGTAAAGCGTCGTAGATGTAGCCCTTCTGGATGGGAGGTATCGCTGAGGCGTCGCTGAAGTAAATGTCACCATTCTGACTAATGTCAATGTCCTGCAGGAAACCATGAGGAGCGATCATCCGTCGTGAGCTGCTCCCAATTACGACAAAACAAAACTGACTTACATCAGCAAAGTTGATGTCCCTGCCACCAGCATAGTGCGTGAGGATGCTTATCTGCTTCGAGGTGGAGTTCACCAAAAGCAAACCTAGAAGTGAGGAAAGTGGTCACTTTCGAAGCTCATCACATGATTCTATCGTGACAGTCACTGGCTCGGTGATGTACGTACCCTTCAGAGCGTCCGCTACGATGAGGTCGCCGTCCTTGCTGAATGCCAAACCCAGCGGGCGGCCACGAACATAGGCCCAGTTCTCGGCCTGCATCATCAGATCAGAGCATTCATCAGGGTATGACCGATAAGATGCTACACGGGGGAAGAAGCAAAAGGACGAGACGTCACCTCGCCGGTGTTGCGGTCGACCGCGACAATCCACCCATCATGCGTCGTACCGTACACGCGTCCGTCTGGCCCGAGCACCACCGTCTCGGCACCGTGTACCTGAGAAGGACAAGTTAACAAGTTACGGCAGGGCCAGCAAAGATGAAAAGGAAAAAACACAGAAGAATTAAAGGGGAAGATGAAGATGAAGAAGAAGATGAAGAGCACAACCATGTACGTACATGGCCAAGGCCGTGGCAGGCATCGAGCTTGTTGTTGGGAGCGAGGACACCGGTGCGCTGGGGCACGGGCTGCGACTGCCAAGGGCCGACCTCCACGCCAAAGGGCAGTGGAGTCAGGTACACGTATGCCACGATGGCCACCACAACGGGCATCAAGAGGTAGGTCACTCCCATCTTTGTGTTGCCCTAAATGAAATTGCCTTCAAATCGTTTCGGAAATATCTTAAACATTTGGAAACACATGCGTAATTGTAATTTAGGAATTGTTCTTGGAATTTTTTCAACTGGCAAGACATCTGAAAAATGCTGTAACGACTGCTTTTTCAATTATCAGGATGGAGAGCAACCAGGAAGAAGAAACCAAACACTACCAAGGGAAGGCGGACTACTTGGACGAGGAAGAGGGAGGCGACACGGAAAAGGAGGACGAGGGGGAGGACGAGGGAGCGGGCACCGGTACGACGACCGCTACTGCCGCGCGCAGCAAGCCGGTGTGCAAGTACGGGTCCAAGTGCTTCCGCAAGAACCAGGCCCACTTCGCCCAGTATGCCCATCCCATCGTCACCACCGGCACAACACCATTCTTGTCGACAGCGGCGGGCAGTGATGCTTCCTCCGGTATTTATAATATTATTTACCCACACCGAATTTGTTTTTATATAAAATAAAATCATTATTATTTTCTGTAAATAAGTTATTTAGAATATTATTAATATTATTTGTGAAGGGAGTATATTTAACAATTGACTTTTAAAGGGAAGAGGAAACGAGAAGAAGCAGGACCAACAGTGTTGTCACCGACCGACGAGGCTGCCGTGGAGGCAACACAAGCGATCGATCAAGAAGGAGAGGGAGCGGAGGAAGGTGTAGCGATAAAGAAGGCCAAGGTCGATCCCTTGGACGAGGAGGAAGAGCCGACACAGATCATTGAAGAGAAGCCTGTGTTCGCTGAGGTGGAGCCCACTCTTCTTGTGGAGGATGCTGCCGATGATGAGGAACCAACTCAGTTGGTTGTGGAGGAATCCACTCTCGTGGTGGTGGAGGAGGAGTCTCGTAAAGCCGACGCAATGGAGGTGCTCCTTCGATGCACATCAGTCTAGCAGTTCTTCCTTAACCTTGGATGGTGATGGTAATGGTGATGTTGATTGTTGTGTTGAACCTGTATCCTGTGCAGGAGGAGGAGACCAAGCCGAAACCCAAGTTGGTCCGCCAATACTCATCACAGATGCATCTAGATGCCTTCTTGGACAAGCTGAAGCAGCGTGAAGAGGCTGGCGAAGAGGGGAGAGCCAAGGAAGCAAGTCCGGTGGATGCCGACGCGACACAGTTAGAGAATGCGGATACTCCTGATCCTGCACAAAGTCGTGCCTCAGCGACTGATGAAATGGATGAGACTGTCAGCAAAGAGGAAGAAGAAAGGGAATCTGCAAGACCAGTGAGTCCTGCTCCGCAAGAACCTGTACGGCCGCCGTTTGAAGCGCCAAGCCCAGATCTTCCCGAAGATTATGTTGATGTGTGGGACGATGATCACATCAAGTACGACGCAGTCCTACTTTCTCTATTGAATTGCTCTGCTAACTACAATCCTCTTTCATACAGGCTACCTTGTTCGCCAGAAAACACCTACCGAAGGCTAGGAGCTCGGTCTCGGCGGCGATTGTCAAAGTGGTATCTCATTCATACAGTGCTCTCGGTCCCCATGCGTTCATCCCTCGATCTACAAGAAGCTGTACGTCTTATTTGTGTTGAAGTGAACTACAGTGGTGAGTGATCGGTAATCACGAGGACTTTCAATGTGCACAGATCATTGCGTACAACTGTACAGAGGATTCCCAGTACGCCCAGTATTGGGACTTCTCCGGGCTTCACCACTTCTTCCAACAGATGGCCAGCAAGGAAGAGTTTGATACATTCTTCAACTCCACCTTACCTTTCATCGTGAGGGTATGTCCTTCGCGACAACAAGTATCAGAATCTTTTACTCACACCCACGCGTGTCTTCAAGCTTGCCTTGCGTCTGCCTGAGCTTTTCAAGGAGCCAACTCCGCTGCTCGTCATGGGCGAAGACCGAACGCTGATGCTAACGCAAGAACAGGTAGCTTGCCTCCTGGCAAATGGGTTCTTGTGTACCTTCCCCAAGCAAGGATCGTCGCCCAAGAAAGGTACAAAGCACACTTTATGTTTATGAAACCGACATTAACACAAGATCTCCTCACAGGTAAGAAGAGCCAATATCCATCATTTTCCTTTCATACCCTGTTCATGGGTGGTGGAGATCGATGCTTGCCCAATCAAGCGGCCAAACTACGTTGTGTGTTTCACTACTTCGAGCGATTGTCACAGAAGAGTACAATTCTTTTTGTGGGTTTTGACTTCGGACATGGAACTGAACACGAGCATGCTCTGATCAACAGTGCCTGAGGGCAATATAACGTTCGAGAGAAAGGCTCTTGAAGATGAGGTGCCGTGGGGTGAATTCGAGGATACTCTTATAGACATGACAGTACTGGAAGATGGCACAATCGAGGATGTGGAAGAGGAATGCCTTCAGGTCGACTTTGCCAACAAGTACAGTCTACTTCTTTCTGACGGTATTCTCAATGTCTATTTGGTGACTGATGAGTGATTGTTCCAGAATGGTCGGTGGCGGCGTGCTGGGCTATGGTTGTATTCAGGAAGAGATTCGTTTCGTGATCAACACTGAGCTCATCGCCTCGCTTCTGTTTACTGCACGCTTGCAAGACAACGAATGCTTGCTCAGTACGCGTTGATGATTGGCAAAGACTTAATCCCTCACTTTCCAACTGATCATACATTCTTTCATAGTAACGGGAACGGAAAGGTTTTGCAAATACACTGGATACGCCAAGACTTTCCGATACGCTGGGGACTATCAAGATACCACGCCTCGGTACTGACAGTCATTATCAGGCTGGCCTCTTGAGTGTGCTTGTTGAACTGACAATTGTTGTTTATGTCAACCGTAACAGGGATGACCTCGGCCGACGACGAACACAAGTGGTGGCCATGGATGCTCTGTACTTTGGAAACTACTCTTTGGGACGGCTGGCTCAGTACAGGATAGAGAACGTGGAGCGAGAACTTAACAAGTGCTACGTCGCCTTTTCCATGCCTGCCATCCCGCCTCTTACCGTTACATCGGTCGCTACCGGGTACGTCTAGCTGGCCACTTTTGCGTTTGATCATCAGTCTGACCCTCATCTCTTGAACACCAGTAACTGGGGATGTGGTGCATTTGGCGGTTATCACGATGCGAAGGCCATCATCCAGCTCATGGCCGCATCTGTTGCGCGCCGCCCATTGCGGTATGTATCCTGATCTTGAATCATTGCAGTCACATGACCAACTGACGCCACCACGTGTTTAGATATTACACGTTCGGCGAGCCGGGTTTGGCTACTGCCTTGAAGGAAGTGCATTCCTTCCTACAGGAGAAGCAGGTTACTGTTGGTACGTGATTTGTCTGCTCCATTCCACAAAGGAGCAGAGCCTCTCTGACGACCTTCAACTATCTTCGTACAAACAGCTGCACTCTGGCTCGCATTCTGTGAGGTTGGCACCGAGATTGCGGACTATCTTGACCGAGAGTCACAAGATGAAAAGGAACTGGATGACTCACCTCCGCCATTGGCACCTCAGTTGTTCAACCTTCTCTTCGATCGATTCGATACCACGCCCGAAACCACCGAAGTGACGGGCAAGAAGGACAAGGGCAAGGAGAAGATCAAGGATGACGACGACAGCGCTCATGTGGAGGAGAAGGACAAGGCAGAGGAGAAGTCGCAAGCCGCTGCCAACGACGCCGCAGCTGATGACGAAGCGACCGTGGAGCTCTGACATCTCCACCACGCTGATCCCACGGTGTTGTTCCTCAGGACGTCTTAAGTTAGAGGACCCCGTGTCGCGCTCGTTGTTAGGTACCCTCGGCTGGTTCGCTTGCGTAAAGAATACATCATCATCTAATGGATTCAGAGAATACCATATTCCCCCAAGCCAATCCCACGCCAACATGAATGTACACACTTATGGACAGAACATGCAACCGTGTGTATGACCAGATAAGGTTCGTGAATGTATCTTTGGTAATGAGGTTAACACCTCCCCCGGGGGAGCTTCATGCTCCTTCCTTTCCGAGCCTCGGCACCAGGCATAGCCCAGTTCTGCCCTACAGCGTACGCCGCCTGCTATCATATTCAAAACAACAAGAGCAGTCACTGCTGGTTCTTGTCACCTGACGTCGATTCTTCTTTCACACAGACAAACCAGACGCCTCAAAGAGCTCGGCGTGAACCAGGTTTGAAAAAGTTGAGAACCCGGGTAGCGTGTGCAAGCGTACACGCCAGTGAACCACCGCGAACATCCCGACCACAGATAGAGGAAACCACTCACGCCCATCTTCAGCATCTTCCTCTTCAACTCATCCTTTGAACTTCATCGTCATTATCATCTTTCCCACTTCATCAACACCGACAGACGATCAAAGGAGATAGATAGCCACAGGAGTTGATCATATTCACAAGATGCAGCAAGCCGACGCAGGTAGTAACTACAACAGCAAGATGGGCCAGAAAACCATCATGCGTGTCAGGGAGAACGCCAAGGCGGTGGACAGGCAGGAGAAGGTACGTCCACTACTGAGTACCCGTATGGTTGCTGTGTAACTGACCGCCCTCTCTATTTCTCTGTCTCTCTCTCAGATCTTCACCAACTGGATCAACTTCATCCTGCGACAGCGTGGCCTTCAGATATCGAGCGTGCTGCGAGATCTCGACGATGGCCTCATCCTCATCCAGCTGGCTGAGCTTCTCATCGGCAAGAACCTGCCGGCCTACGAGCGCAATCCTAAGATGATGGTTCGTGCCTCCCAACAATCCCTTCCTCCTCCTGCCCTGCCCTCACGTCATGACGTCCTCATCGCTAACACTTCCCTTTTTGGTATCTTAAATCGATGTCTGTATCTTGAATCGTAGGCTCAAAGGTTGTCAAACATCTCTATTGCGCTCAAGTTCTTCTCTGACAACGGAGGAGTCCGTTGCACGGTCAGCCCCAAGGGTAGCCCTCCTCTCCCATCTGCTTCAGCCCCCTTCACTCACACAAGTCATCTTGACCCTTTGATTGATGTGTTATGATTGATTTGTGGGTTGGGGTGACCAGCCATTGCCAGCAGCGACGAGAAGACCATTCTGGGCTTCATTTGGCTCCTCATTCGTCAATTCCAGCTCAAGAGCACCACCGAGTCGGTGGTCGCGGGTCGCCTCTCCACTGCTCGTAACTTCCCCCCACTTTTCAGCTCCCCATAGCTTTACTCAGCGTCGTTGTAGGTGATGAGGACTTGGATGCACTCGAGCGTGATCTTGCCAGGATGCAGGCCGAACAGAGACCAGCACCAGCACCAGCACCAGCACCAGCTCCAGCGCCCGCTCCAGCTCCAGCTCCCGCTCCAGCGCCGGCTCCGACCGTTGCAGTCGAAGAGTCAGAGAAAAAGGCACAGCGAGACAAACCCAAAGAAAAGCCTGCCATCAAGGGTACTCTCGTTACGCAAAAGAGAGTAAGGGTTGTGGATGTGATACTCACATTTTGTCTTGGTTGTAGATGGTACTCATTCATCTGTCGTGTCGGAGACGCTCAAGGGTACCAAGTTCACGCTTAAGGCGGCCAAATCGAACGACGTGTGCGCAAAGTGCACGCAAGCCATTCCGCTTGAAGCCCAAGTAATCCAGATTGAATCTGGAGCCACGTACGCCAAGATCTGTTGCACATTTCTCTTCGTTATCTTGCTCGCTAACAGTACTATCGTTCCAACTATATGCCGCGAACAGATACCATGTGAGCTGCTTCTCCTGCGCTGTGTGTTCCACTCCCTTCGAGGACGTGTATTGGGAGCACGAAAACAAAGCTCTGTGCGAGAAGCACTACCTTCAGAAGGCTGGCAAGAAGTGCACTAAGTGCTCCGAGCTGATTAGTGGCCCGTTAGTCAAGTACGACACTGATCTCCCAATCACCCGGCTACTTGAGATGGCTCTCTAACTTTATATCTTTCATTCATCAGGGCAATGCACCACCACTGGCACTACTCTTGCTTCGTGTGCACGACCTGCCAGCAGCCTTTTGAAGGGGATTATTACACCATCTCCGGCTTGCCTTATTGCAAGCAGGTAGGATTCAGCTTCACATCTCAGCAATCAGGCTCGCTATTTGCTCACTGTGCACATACATCATCAGGACTACTACAGGAAGAAGGGCTGGCTGTGCGCCAAGTGCGACAAGCTGGTCGGTAAGGGTGACAAGTCGGCGCTCGGCAAGGCGTGGCACAAGGCGTGCTTCGTGTGCACCAAGTGTAATGAACCCTTCGGCAAGGATGGCTTCTTCAACGTGGGTGGATTTCCCTACTGCCCGACCCACTACCGCGAGCGGGCTAAGACGGTTGCGGGCAGCGTCATCACCCCTAGCACCACGTCTTCTCCTGTTCCGCACAGAAGCTCCATGTCAGCGATTCATCCCAGAACCAACGGCGCCTCCAACGGAAACTAAGTTATCGACTCTTCTCACACTGTAAATCAAGGTACCTTTCGTTTCCTGGCCAGCGTGGACACCTCTCATGACCATCCCCACTCTGACACAGACCAACTTGGTGACACGGAGGCCATCTGTCTGATGACAACCAAGGTGTACGCGGCTTGGCTCACGGATTGCATCTGCTGTCTCCATCAACAACCCTTACTTCCATCTCTCGCTCTTCACCCTTCAAACACTCCTCTTCTTCGCTCTTCCAGCATCATTGTCCTCTTCCCTTACCGCTCAGTTCATGAAACGGATGCGGCGTGGACGCGATGGCGGAGAGAATTGACGACGTGCTCGAGAAGACGAGAAGGAGTGTTCACCCTGGGTTGTTTTGTTAAGGTCGTCACAATCTAAAGATGATAACACTCGATCACGAGTCTGTATGGGGTGCAAGAGTGCTATGTGCAAGTGGCTCGTTATCTACAGCTTGCGTTCCACCCACTGTTCGAGTCCCCCGGCCAGGACTATCTCCTGTGCTACTGCGCCCACAGCCGGGAATGGAAACTTTCGGCCGTCCACGCTCAATGTCGATGACTTGAAGTCTAGCACCGCTTTCAATCCCGTTCGTTGCGTCAGCTCCTTCTCCTGTAGGGTGGCTGGCCGTCAGTACAAGACAGGAGCAGAAGGAAGAAAGAAGCGGAAGAAGCGGAAGGACCTTGTTCTGATTCTTGTGCTTGAGATACTCTACAAGTTCTGGCACCTCGATGACGAGGTATCCGTTGTTGAATGCGTTTCGCTTGTAGGTCTCTGAGAAGGAGCCAGCAAGTACCACGGAGATACCAAAATGCTTCAGGCAAGTGGCGGCCTGCTCCCTGTTGTTCAAACCAGTCAGGGGTACATTCACACCATTCAGAAGAAGTAGCTGTGTTTACCTAGAGCTACCGGTGCCAAAGTTGAATCCGGACACGAGGAGGTCCCCAGGACGTGCCTTCTTGGTGAAAGTGGGGTCGTAGTTCTCCATTGATACCTATACCAACGGAAAGACTAGTCAGGCGTGCACAACACAGTACTAACTTGGTACGATGGCTCTCACCTCGGCCTGCTGCTGCGGGCTAATGTCTTCATTGTAAGTGTACTTGCCTGGTGGGGGAGGACAGATGTTGTGAGTCCGCCATCACATAGGTCACTTGATGATGAAGAAGATACCTGGATAGATCCCATCAGTGTTGATATTATCCTGATCACAAAAGATGATCTCTCCCTCAAGCTTCTCCACGAATCCAGGAAGTATTGTTACAGCTTCATTCTCTGCCGACTGCTGGTCGCCTGTCACGGTGTATCTTTAGTACTAGAGATATATCGCAAGCGACAGATTAAGCACGGAGGTTGTACTCTTGGAGTTAATCTTAATGCTTGCTTGCGAGGCCTGACCATTGATATCTGACACAGGGCCCTTAATGAAGCCGGCAAGCGCGGAGGCAGCAACCACTTCAGGAGAGGCTGCAGAGAATCATATGTGGTGAGACTTTCTTCGTCATGGTGGGCTGAGATACACGCTTACCCAGATAGACATCGGCTTCACGCGAGCCCATTCGGCCCTTGAAGTTGCGGTTGGTGGCTGAAATGCCCACCTCGCCGGCCTGGAGCAGACCAGCGCCGAGGCTACATTACGAGCGAGAAGGTCAGCGGCCAGGAATTCAGGCTGATAAAAGAGATCATCAATGGTGTACCCTATGCAGGGACCGCAACCAGGGGGAAGAGGCTTAGCACCAGCATCAATGAGCGCCTGCCAGTCGCCTCGCTTGGTGCTGTCATTCTCCACTTCGCTACTTGCCGCAGCAATATAGAGCTCCACACCTTCGGCTACTTTCTTGTTCTGCCGCGCCAAAGACATGAACTGAGTGCACCCATTTCAAGGTCAAGGTCAACCAAGTATGGAACGTACCCGTAACACTTGAGCGGCGGCGGAGAGGTCTTGGACGCGACTGTTGGTGCACGATACGATGTATGCCTTATTCACCTTGATCTTCTTGCGCTCCATCTCGTCCACGCTGTGCATCACCTTCACGTGATTGGGGCTGTGTCCAATTGAGTTAGAGAGGGCAAGTGATTCCGGTATTCATCTCTAACGCGTACCCAGATACGTGAGGGCGCACGGTGGAGAGGTCAAGCACGAGTTCCTTGGCGTAGTAGGCGCTACGATCAGGCGTCAATACGTGATCCTCTAGTTCCTATTGTTGCACCGATGAGCCTCTATAGAGAAACGTGTGTATGCCCAGTGTTAACGGGGTACCTTGATCGTGCGAGAGTTGATTCGAGGATGTTTACCTGGGCCACAAACATATGGTGAGTGCACGAGGTGAGAATCAACAAACGAGGAATTCTACCATTTCCATCGACATCCGAGGCAATAGGCTTTCGTTCATGCCAAACAGAGGACAGATAGGCTTCGCGCTCCTTTAGCCATCCTATCGTTCTGTCGTCGATAGGGAACACTCCTATTTAATAGAGAGATGGATCAGATGTCAGGGAATCAAGAATCCATGGACAACAGCTCCGCTACGTGCCTGCCAGAGCGCCCCATTCAGTGGTCATGTTAGCGATGGTAAGGCGATCGTCTACCGTGAGGTGGCCAACTCCTTCCCCCACAAACTCCTGAAGGCAAGGTTCAGATCTACAGTACAGAATTTCTTCACTGAGTTAGCGTACCACTGCATGATTGAGTACTTCATCCTTGTTGAAGATGCCGCATAGCGTGATGATGACGTCCTTGCCTGTGGCGTACTCGGGAAGCTTACCGCGAAGTTCAACTACGTACAATATAGAGTGAGCGTCTACAAGAGAATGTTTGAATCGTAAGTGATCCGTATGCACCTTTGGCAACAGGAGGAATCTGCCACCAGGTGGTGCCGGTGGCCCAGATAGCAGCAGCGTCAGTGCGCACAATAGGAGTTCCCAAACATCCCAGACCGCCATACCTGTGACGAATGCGGGGAGTGAGCATAAACGTGCGCAAGAGGTAACAAGCAAGCTAGTACATATTGGAGTGACTGTCCGACGCCACGACCATGGTGCCGGGGAACGCGTAGCCTTCTTCGCACATGACCTGATGACCAATTCCTCTACCTGCCGGATAGGCATCAATGCCATACTTGTCCGCAAAAGCCTGATGATCATGAACCATAAAATGAGAAATTGTGACCAAACAGTCGGGAAGAGGAATGTTCTCATTCTCTGTACGGACCTGGATCTGCTTGTACTTGTTCATGTTGGCCTCCGATTGGTCCTGAATGTTGTGATCGAGCGTAAACACTGGCTGCCTCGGGTTGGCCACTCGCACCTCTGGTGCATCGAGAAGAAGAAGAGAAGGAGGAGCAATCAGTCAGCTGACATATTATACGAAGTATCTGGATTCACACAGTAGTTGTGGACTTAAGGTCGTTGTAGAAGCTAATAGGAGTTACGACGCAGCCAATCAGAATGGAGTGAAGGCACAGAACGCACCTCTGTCCTTGACTGCGGCGGCGATAGACTTGAACTTCTTGATGACGGCCGACGTGTTGTCGTGTGTCATCACGTGGCGCGGCCGGATCGTCACAAAGTCTAAACTCTGCACTTCCCTCCCGTGTGCGTCCGCCTGCACATTTTTGATATTTAATAAAAATACAAAATCCCATAAAATAAAAATAACTCTTAAAAAATTGTGCACTTGCAAAAATAATAATGAAAAAAATAAGTACCGCATATCTTTGCACAATCTTTTCGATGAGATTTTGTGGTCGCTGGAAAGAAGGGGCCGAGGTGTGGAGCCGGCCAGTGCCAAACTGCAGTCCTCCACACGCTCCATGCAGTGGGAACAGGCAAGAGGACGTCGAGCAAGAGTGGCCCAGGAATCGCTTCATCTTGCGACGGTAAGAGGGAGGGACTTTCCGGCTCAAAGCCAAGTCCGAAATTAAAAATAGAAAGAAAAATCTTTTCTTTGATGACGTCAGCAAAGAAATTCAAAATCCTGCTCCCACAAGATGATTACGTAATCATTAAGGAGGAATTAAAAGGACCTTTCCTGCCAGCCTTTGGGCCCCCAACTGGCGCATCTTTCATGAATTAAACGTAATCTTGGTACGTGCCATTTACTCAATTTTCTTGATTCGGAGATCTAACCCACCGTGAAGAGAGATGGATAGGCCTCAGCACTTCTACTACATGCCATCCTTACAAGGATTGGCCAAGCAACTGGTCACCCAGAGGCAGAGCGAGGGAATGGCGACGTTCATGGGCTTGCCCGGAGCGATGACGCACGACCCGCGGGCGGCCGGACTCGTCAGCCGTCCCTCGCTTGGCTGCATGTACAGACCTGGCATCGTGCCCGCTCCCATCCTCCGCTCGTATAACCGCGTGATGGGTCTCCTCGTCGGCTCTGCCGTAGCGGCAGGGCTGGTCGCCTTTGGCGTCGCCAGGGCCATGCGCGAGGAGAGCGAGGAATGACACCAACAGGCACTTGTTGATGTTCAGTAGCAGCTTGAATGTTGAGAGATGATGATGACGATGATGATGGGATCAACAGAACCAGCTGGACGGCAGTGTAATTCGATTCTTCTGATAAATGGCTATGTACACACAGAGTTCACACGATCCGCTCTCGCGATCGCGGCTCACTTGCCGTATTTGCCACTGTTATTGCGTGATGGTGGAGCAGAACTCCACTCCGACGAGTCTTCTCGGGATCCGTGTCTGCACGATGATCGGGAGATGAGTTAGGAAGAGAATGCCCAACTGATGAGGCAAAAAGAGGTCTACGATACCGTGTCATGGGTACATCTATGTTTACAGGCGATGGTGATGGGAAAGAATGTAGGCCTTCGGCGGATGGAGGAGCCAGTCGGCCAGAGGAGCCCTCTGTGCTAACGCCGAAGGAGAACAGATCTCGGAGACCGCTTCCTGTACGACTATGCGCGAGTGCGGCTTTTACTCCGTTGCTGCCGCCTGCGGTCCCCACGCGAGCAGGCACCGCGCCAGACGACGTGGATGAGGTTGCTGGAGGTCGTCCAGTTGAGGGGCTGGCTCCTGGCTTAACAAAGAGCTCCTCAAGTGTGCGCTCTGGGTTGGCCGCTCCGAGATTGAATGCAATTTCTGCGCTTGAGCTGAGACGTGGCATCGAGCCTTGCGAACGCGGCACAGCGTCATTGTCACTTGACATTCTCCGCTCTAGAGTAGGACTGGGGATTGGTCTTCCGCCAGTTGCAGGCGCAGCGTCACCGTCGCCCGCAGACTCAAAGCTCCCGATATCCGAGTTGTCTGTATCATCGCTGGGATGATCTTTGTCTGTGTCTTGATAGAAAGAGCTTTCCTCGTCCGAAGTCCAGGTATCTCCCCCTTCACGTTCGCTCTGTGTTGCATCCCAGATGGTGCCGCCGACAACATT
>CDEZ01018972.1:5560-16100 GCA_000826365.1 Acanthamoeba royreba | reverse complement strand
ACCTGCTGGCGCTACAGTGCCCGATCGATCGCCAAGCCATCCAGGACATCTTTGTCTTTCCCGCGGTGAGTGACCCCATTCTGGGCCTGTTGGTGGTGTTTGCTTATCTCATCACCGTGCGCGGCCTCTCTGTGCCTCGAAACATGTCATGGCGCCCCAGGACCATGCGATCGCCGACTGCAGAGAATGTCTGCGAGTAGGCACATGCGAGAACTGCCACCTGCAGACGCGCAACATGATATGCTGGCGCCAGACCTTTGACCCTGAGAACGGCGTCGGTTTCCAGGGGGAGGTGCGGTACTGTCGCGCGTGCATTGAATCGCGCCAAGTGGACATGACAGCCTATGCTCGCTATTCGGTCATCCGCTGCGCCTAACAAAGGATCCCATCCAAGACGAAGGGGACGCTCCAGTGAATTTACCACCCCGTCGCTCTCTCGCTCAATCCGCTCGACCACGAGCCTTCCCTTTAGTCTGCCGAGGCCCATCGTGTGGGTCCTTCCTCCAAAACATGCATGCCCGCCCTCAGTATACAACCCATCATTCACACTGTTAGTAGAGATGCTTGTCAATGCATAACCCAGTGATGTTGATCCTCAGCCTGTTGCATGGTGTTGGTAATGCAATCAGTGCACCGCTTCATTAGCAAAAGACGGGAGGAGATGTGGCATCCACACATGCCGGGTCGGTCCAGAGGAGAAGGAATGAGTAAATACATGTAACATGGATCTGGTCAGGTCCTGACAATACCTCACCAGATAGATACAGGCAACAGCCAGCCAATTAAACAACCTGCCTACCATACCTCCCTACATGAGCAGGCATATCTGAAGGGGGAGATTGCAAAGATGGCAGAAGTTGGTGTCATTAGCAAACCATCCAGCCCATGGTCAGCACCAGTCATACTGGCTGGATGATGGGGTTGATTTTGTGGATTATCATGCCCTCAACAAGGTCATAAAGAAGGATGCCTATCACACAGCCTTCACAGTTGATGATGGCCTGTGGGAGTTCAACATAGCACCTTTTAGCTGTCAAATGCCCCAGGCACATTTCATCATTCCATGGAGGCCCTGTTACAATGGCTCACATGGAAGTGTTGCCTGGTCTACCTCAACAACATCTTGGTCTATCACAAGACATTCAAACAACACTTGGAGGATCTGCATAAGGTGTTCTCACAGCTGCATGCTGGGCATATGTTTCTCAAGCCTGGTAAATGCTTGTTCTGCTTGCATGAAATTCCTTTCCTCAGGAACATCCTCATGCATCAATGGTCAAGGGGGCATCCATTCCAACCAACATCACATCTGTACACAGCTTCTTGGAACTTGCAATTACTATCAACATTTCATCAAGGACTTCACTAGCATTGCATGTATCATTTGACAGTCAAGGGTGTACCTTTCAAGTGGGGCCAGAGCAGCAGGCAGCATTCAAGGAACTCCAAGATCAACTTGTCAATTCACCAGTTTTTGCAATGCCTCAGGAGGACACACCATTTACACTGTACACTGATGCATCAAGGATCGCAATCAGAGCAGTCCTTTCACAGCCATATCAGGAAGGTCGTGAGATAGAGGGAGTACACGATGCCAATTTCGAGGGGATGGGGTTGTGATGGGAGCAAGAGATGGTAAGGTGCTAGATGGACAGGGTGATCGAGGGCATCTGAAAAGGAGTGACCGAGTTTGTGGGCGAGGCGGTGGGCGAGGGCGAAGGCGAGGGAGCAGAGTGAGCGGTCACATCCTGGATCGCCAGCACTTCGATGTCGCCAAGGGTCGTGGCGGTTGCAAGCAAGTAAAGGAGACTTCAAGACTCCTCGTGGAGGTGGGATCAGATATCAACCACGTCCAGTACCATGTGGTCGCTCCGGACCCCATGGCCTTGCGAAGGACAACGTTGGTTCGGGAGATGCCAGTCACACTGACCACGCCAGCCAGGACTCGAATAGCCTGACTAACGGCCACACATATCTTGACTCAGATTCCAGCGTTTTGTTAGTGGTAGTTATTCTTCAATTCTTAAATATATTGAGAAACAGAGATAGCTTAAAAATTAAGTACAATACGGAGCTATGTACATGACCAGGCGTGGGGTTGAGATGACCTTAAACGTTTCCACCATATGTCAGTGAACTTCGTTGAAGGTGGCGAGGTTCATGAAATCGGCCTGGCGTGAGGCGACAAGCTTGAACACACCCTTCTGCTGACTCACTTGGACAGTGCTAGAATCGAAGAAGTAATCGGCAACTTCGTAGGTCTTCTCGAAACAGCCGGCTGATCGTTCATCACGTAGTGTCTGCACGAACGTGTTCTCAACCCGACGGCATCCCCTGAAACACAAACGCGCGGTCAGAGACACTGAAGAGACGTATGCTTCACACAGCTGCTGCAGATGTACCGAATGAGGATACGATTGCCTTGCGTGGCCCACTGAACCTTGTCCACGCCGGGCGTGTCAATGGTGATCTCCACCTTTCCGTCGTTTCTTATGCCCATGGTTATCTGTGCATTCATCGATCAGAACAGGAAGCGTGACGAGTAAGGTCAAGAAAGACTGGTGGTACCGGTGGTGAGAAGAGACCGTTCGAGCGGAAGTCCACAAAGCCATCATCCCTAAACTGCAGGAATGGAGAAATACGCACGGACGGATCCAACGGCTTCTCCGCGGCTATACAAAGCTCAGGGCTGCCGTTTATCTCTGTGCATGAGGATCAGTCTCTCTGTGCTTGATCAATCGTGATCATTGCTAGGTAGGTGGGAGTCGGACCACATCGAACCAAAGTGAGGTTGTAGTCCAGCTTGTCGTTGATGGCTATCTTCTTGGTCTTTTGTTCCCTTGAGGTTCCGACCATGCCAAAGGTAACCGTCTCGGTGATTCTCCAAAGCGTGTCAGTCCAGCCACCCTTCTGCGCGCCGTCAATCTACCTAAGACATGTCCAAACGCTTATCATGTAGGAAAGACGTCGCACCTCAGCCTGTGTCTCTGATGCTCCGAGATCTTCACGCGGATTGTTCACCAAGTACTTCGTCTTGAGAAGAGTCTCGGCGTAGGACATGATATCTGGCAGAAGGGTGCTCACGTTCTTCTTACCCATGGTACCACCTCGTATGTACGTCGACAAANNAACGGTTGAGAGTGCGTTGGTTGTACTTGCGGCCAGCTGGCGTGTCTTCACGAGCCAACTGAATGAAAGATGAGGATGAGCTTCGTCTTGAACACTTTGGACCTTTGAGAACATCGTACGATAAAGTGGAGGAAATGTTGGGACGCGTAGTGGGTTGCTTCGTTATCCGCTGGCTTGGCGTGGAAGGCATTGACAATGTCCTTCTCTATCACGACTTTCATGTCTTCTTCCTTTTCGATATCCTTGAAGTTGTGAAGGATAAAGAGACGTTCTTGTACCTAGGTGTGGATTGAATGTCAAACACTTCACCAAGAGTCAACACAGGGCTTGCCCATTATTGCGATACCTTGATATCTGGGTGATCACGTTGCAAGCGTTGGCGCAAGGCAGTGAGGAAGATCTGATCGTTGAGAGTGAGCTGATTGACGACATAGATATCTTTCTCGCACATCATGAATGCTAACTCTTGAATGAGGGAATCCGTGAGGCGCCGATCAAGCAGTTGGGCATCATCTGGGAATGAGGGTTAGCTCGATTTGATGAACAATAAGCAGAATAAGGCTCCCATCACTTACTTTCCACTGGCACGTTCGAGCCTGCGGTGTCGATGAACAGAAAATCATCTCCATCGTCTCCGGCCTTGTACTTGATGCTCATGCCTGACGTGTGCGTCGTGAAGCCATTCGGCAAAGGCGCACCGTTCATCAGCCCGATGGCAAACGTCTTACCCGTATTGTACTCACCCTGGGAAATTAAGCTTCAATTTAACTCCGACTACTAACTAGTGTCAGTGTGCTCTCGTACCTTGAAGCAGCACCGCGAGGCCAAGCGATCGCCATACTTCTTGAGGAAGTTCTCCTGGCCCTCATTGAAGATCACACTCCAGCGCTGTCCGGCGAGTATGGCCGCAACCGAGTTGATGTCCACAACGACATCATGAACCGTCGCCATCGCATCGTCGTTCTTCATCACCAACAGTTTCCACTTGTCAGTTTGGCGAAAGACGTCACCCAAGTACAATTCACCGCAGTACTGTACCCGAATCTTGGGGAATACAAAGTCGTGCCAACTGATCCGGTCCTTGGCGTGTAGCCAGAGCTCAGTCAGCGCCTTGGTGCCCACGTCGATGCCCTTGCCAATGAGGATGCTGACATGACACACCATTACATTCACATCAATCAACGTCAGCTGCATAACAATGGGAGGCCTTTGGCCCTTCTCAACAACTCCGTATCGGAGACATACCCTTGAATGTTGATTGGCTGCGCTGTGGTCTGCTGCGCAGCACCGAACGTCATCAGGAGAAGTATGCTAGCGGAGACGACCGCTGTGGGAGTCATGCTTGATGGTGTACAGACTGTCAGGCTTTCGGAGGTTGCGTGTGTGCTATGTAGGTGGTGGGGAAGGAAAAGGAGTTTGTCTGCCTTTACCGCGGTATTATTGCCGAAGGAGGACACGTCACCCAATTATGAAGGCGGTTTACGTGATAGGTCCACCTGGCACCTGCCAGAGGAAGAGGGAAGGTGCAGCAGAGTACAGGGACTGAGCCGAGGTTTTAGCAGGGAAAGTACAGGTGAGGAGAGAAAAATCCCAGAGGATCCAAGGCCAAAGGGAAGGCAGACGTTGAAGCGTGGCAGCTGGCATGACGTGCCACGTCTTGATAAAACATGGCATGGAATGTCAGCAATGGAGGCGATTTCTGGTGCGCGGAAAAATCAAGGGGCCTTCATGTCGACAAGAATCCAAGCACAGTACGAGGACGGATCAGGTACCGCTAACCAAGACTCTATCTTTCCTGGGATAGATATTAGCGGTTTTATTTTTCTGGCCGTGCCGCAGATGGCAATGTTAAGCATATGATAGTTAATATCCGAAGTACACAATCATTCATCTTGTGGTGGGTGATAAAACAGCCTGATATGATCAGGATTGCGGCGGTAGCATTGTGCGCCGTACTTGCATGCTGGTTTCGGAAAACTATCGGAGCCGGGCAGCTTGCTCGTCTCAGCTCCCGCAGCGGAATGTTGAACAAGTGGATTCGACTCAGGCTGCCCCTCGTCGATTTCAAACACGAGCGGGTGCTGCTCGGCAAGCAGAGTAACCTGATCGCCCGGTAGAAGGATAGCTTCTTCACCGCGCGCCAGCAGTTCCTGCTCCTCTTCCTTCTTGCCTGCTCGTCGCACGTAGACTGGACGTAAGTCTCCTTCCCTGTTTATCATGTGCCTTTGTGTCAAATTGTTGTTCATATCACATACACTTTGAATAAAATAATAAAATTAGCAAAATCAGAAAAGAACAGAACACGTCCCGTACACCGTAATGGCGAGGGCAGGTCCGCGCAGGCTGAGTCGAAGCTGTTGGCGCGACACGCGCTCGTCAGTGACGCCCAACTGGTTGAGACCTACGAGGAACACCTGGCCCTCTGTCAACACCAACGTTTCCCCGTTTTCGGTGTGTCTTAGCCGTGCGGTCATCGTTATGCTGTTGTTTTGTTTTTGTGCACCACGCAGAGTACTGTATTAATAATTTCTAGTAATGTTTTCAGTTTGTGCAGAAATTTCAACAGCGAGACAAAAATTTCGGCATTCAGTGAATATTTCAACAACAGTTGGCAACTTCAACGGCATGGCGGTACGCAGGAAATAAATAATAATCATTTTTCTTCCTTTAGTATTTGTACTCAACAAAAAGCCGAAGTAAAATTAAATTCAATTAAATTAAATTAACTACTCTACTATAAAAAACAGCATGGGTATTAACGTCGCTCCCTCAACTCACTGCAAATGTGGCACAGAGCAACAGTCAGTGGAGTGGCTTGGATGAGAATGTGCATGCTTGTGTGCTTGTTCACCTGAGTTGTCGTGACCTCGCCCACGTATGCCCCTTTCATCCTCTATTGTTGTGATGGGGCATGTGATGATGGCTTGTGTGTATGTTGCGCTCAGATGGCGCTAACAAGCAAAGCAATGGCGGAAGAAGTGAATAGTGATGTGGTATGGGCGACTCTGTTCTTGCGTCGTTTCGGTGAGGACTTCTGGGGCGAATGTGCTGGTCCTCATCCGTACAATGTACATTCTCCAAAGATCCAATTGTTGTATTGATGTGGAGACTGATCATGTAGGGCCTCATGAACAGGAAGTACCGCCAGTACCACCAAATAAATGGGCAAGTGTGCCAGCCAGCAGTGTATTTGAGGTTTTCATGCATGGCGAGAACAAGGCAGACATGACAGATGACACCACGCTGCAGACAAGGCAAAAGTTGTTGAACTTTGTGCAGGAGCACAACAAGAATGGAAGACGAGGATGGAAGCTTGCCTATGAGAGGTACTGAGTGTGTTCTTAAGTGCGCTCTTTGATTTCCCTGACTGCTTCTCAACCACCACTCAGAATGCACAAAATGGTAGAGACATGGCGAAGCACTGCTGACAATGGAATTCTTGTGGCAGGACACACGTCTTTCCATCAGTTATCAGCACTTGTGGACCTCTTCATGGCACACTTGCAAGACTGCATTTCCTTTGATTGTACCAGCCCAGCAGGTAAGTGCGAAAGGAATGAAAGGAAAAAGAGACCATACTCACTGGGGTACCATCGCAGGTGAATGTAGAATCATGCGCTTTGAACATAAGCAAGGAAGTTATTGGGCAGCAGAGTCCTGCCCCACTAACATGTGCATCTTATCAAGGCCCAGGTAAGCATCAATCATTGATTTGACCACAACTGGATTGCCATGCTGATGAGGTTGACAACAGGAACTGGGTAATTGATGGTGATGGTGATGAAATGTTCTTCCGAGGATTAAACCTGACAATTGTGCACCGCTGGTCCGGAAAACGACTCACTCTGGCCTATGCAATTGACTGTGCACAGATGGTTGATGCATCTTATCAAGAACAGGTACCAAGCTGGGTACATGGAACCAGTCAGGGCTTGCCCTACTTATTTTCGGTTACTTGAAGGTGTTTCGTGAGCTGCATGGGCTGCTTGGTGAGGCCAGAGACGTGTTCCCTCGTGGCCTCTTTGTGGTTCTTTATCTGATCGACGTCATGCCAGAGTATGATGCATCTGCAATAATGAAGCGTCTCAAGGTGAGATCCAAATCCTTACCTTACATCTGAAGTCTCCTCTTTAAGCTTATCTGTTGTTACATGTTTAGTTACCATTGTTGGTCGAGCCTAACCACTGGTGCCCTTATTATGCTGGACCTGTTGTCTTACTCGTGTCAGCCATTCCAACGCCTCTCTCTTTGCAGACTGAGCAAGTAGATGGCGGTACGCGAGGAATGCCACTTCTGTGATTGCTGTGTTTGACCTTGCTGTATCTGCAGGTACAAAGAAGGCAACGGATCGCATAAAAGAGAGTTTCTTCTGGCTTTGCAAGCAGCCATCAGCTCGTCCACACTGGGACGTACCGGAGGACACTCAAGTGTGGCTGTGCGCTCTCCAGGACTATGCGTGAAGCCATGTGGCCAGCAGAACGGTTCCGATCGGAATCGATGAGTGCCGTGAAACATTGCGGTGACCTGATCTAGCACGACAACTATCAGCCTTGGGTCTGAATCAGCCACTTTCGACCCGGTTATCATGATCACTTGGCTCTCTTCTTCTTTCTCCTCATCACCTTTCAGCCTGGGTTTCATGAATGGTCTACGGCAGTACAGCCAGATGGCCGCCTGATGCGACCTGTGGGCACGCCATGCTGATGCTGGCCCAAAGGGCGCGCTACTGGTAGAGATAGATTCGCGTCCACGGGCTTGTGTGACCAACCCGTCTGATCGCCTGCAGCTCCCGAGCTGGCGTAGAGGCGCAGCAGGGCCGAAGCTAGTTCAGGCTTCGCGTGAGCATCTGACCACAACGAGCAAGAGCAGCTGTGTCATACCTAAACCGAGGAGGTTCCACAGGGTCTGTCCACAGGACCTTGGCAAGGCAGCAAGATTCTCTTCTTGTGAAACACAAATAGCTTGCAAAAGTCTTACACATGTGTATGTTTGAAATTTTAATGGCAGGTTTGGGTTCTCTGTACATCGATGGAATTGTCTGTGGTAAATCACACTAGAACTCGAACGTTTCGGAGTGATAAAGGAACTTGGTGTTCCTTGCCGTGGCGCGTCGGCACTGTTTGCGGACAGAGTAGGCGAAGGCTTTCGGTCCGCAAGCAAGGACAGCAACCGTCTCGTTTGAAGAAGCTTCCTTCATGTGAGTGAACTCAGCCGCCATATCAGGACGGCCCTTCTTGATGGGGATGCCGAACGGATCGCTTTCCTCGAGAACCATAAGAAGTCGCCTCGGCGTTCTGGTGACGTGAATGTTGAACTCAATCTGGAAGTCATCAAGGGGTTGTGTTCGCAGTTTGCGCAGGTCATCGAGGAACCAGTCCAGGCAGCCAATCCTTCCAACAATCCAGTAGAAGTAGATCTTTTGCACATGGCATTTCTTGAGGTTGAAACGGCGCCTGTAGAGAGGGCACCAGTGAGTTACGACCTATAGATCTATCAACTCGCACCGAACAGCAGCATCCCTACCTGAAGTACAGATCTTTCAAGATGGACATCATGGGAGTTACACCAGCACCAGCACAGAACATGGCCACTGTCTTGTACTTGCGATAGCGAACGCCGACCTGATGATGCATCGTTAGTGCGTTTATTGTGATGAATGTTGTGGCGGTGGTTCAACTTACCTTGCCGTAAGGACCATCAATCTTCACCGTGACCTGCTTATCGCCCTGAAGCTTGGTCACAGCGTGGCTCCAGCTTCCGTTGTCGGCGACATGGAATGTGATAGTAGACTCCTGCGGAGCCGAGGAGATACTGTACGGATGCCACTGCAGCCGTGAGATAGAGGGGATGAGGATGAAGGCGTATTGTCCAGCGCGGTAGTTGAACTTCTTGTCGAGTCGTAGCACGGACATCTCTTCCTCAAGCTGGGTCACGGAGAGTGTCTTGGTAGAGGTGGTCCAGTAGCGTGTGATCCTCAGGACAACATCGAGAGCGTACATGAGCAGGCCTGGGAGGACGAAGCCCAGGTTTTCGATCCTTGGGAACAAAGCTTCATTACTACATTGAATCGGACATAAAAAGCAGACTCAATTGAACGTACTTGTGAGCGATTGCTGCGGCAATGTACACAGCAAAGGTGAAGTGAATGAAGTAGAAGAACTCAAAGTAGTGCCTACGGAAGATCACCACGGATGTACAGACGATCACCATAAAGGCAATCCACGCGATAGTTCCTGCGTAATTGGGAATACCTCTTTAGTTGAGTTCGATCACACTTGTGTGAACGGGCGTGCTTCGCGTACCAGTGATGCGAGTGTAGTCATCAAAGAAGTCGGCGTAGAGAAGAGCGTGTAGGAACAACGGCACCGCCAGGTAGTATCCGCACCATCGGTGGTACTTGACCATGCGCTCGGAGGGTACACCCAACAAGAAGCGGATGATGTTGTTACGTGGAATCGTGATGACGATCAGCATGGTGATGATGCCGGTGGCGGTGCCAAAGTTGGAGCCGTTCCCGCCGGCGGTCGCGCCTATGGAAGACGCAGGAATGTGAGCATTCTGACCCTGATGATGATGAAGTAGGGAGACCCATACCACCGAACACTGCCGCGAAGAAGATCAGTTCGAGTATGTTGATGTCGATGGCCCACCATCGGTAGGCCAAAGGTCCCAACAGCGGCGCGGTAAGCCACGGGTGACACATCTTGTCCAGGAAGGAGTCGCGAGCCTTTGCGTAGCGTCTTGCCGCTCGGAACAGCGGCTGCACGCAGCTTCGGCCTTTCGTTCCCCAGTGCTCGTCCAGCTCCCACAGGGAAGTCTCCCCTTTGATCTGGTCAGGAGAGAGCTCCTCCCCATCAATGTCGTCCTCTTCGTAGTCCTCATCGAGGTCATCGGGCAAAAGGTCCTCCTCGTCATCAAGGATCTTTTGTTTGTGCTTCTCATCCTGTGAAGGCGACGGCGCCTTCTCGGAGGCTAAGCTTTGCTGATCGTCCTTGTCTTGATTCTCCGCGTCGACGACCACCGCCGCAGCATTGTTGTCAAGGCGCTGGCTTAGTTCTCCGTCATTCTCAGTCTTCGCCTGCATGTCGGGCAAGAACTACTCCAGATATCGGCGTGCCTTGGTCAGTTTATGAGTGGCAGCTATGACTCGATGTTGTGTGTGTCGCGGCAAAACTATGCACAAATGGCGATACTTCGCATCTTTTATGTGAGGTTGCACGCGCCATCAACACAACAACCCGCAACAGAAAGGCCCCGCACTTTATGGAGAGACAAATATCCCGAAAAGAGTGCGCCAATCGAATATGACTATCCATGAAATTTCAAACGTATCGCTTATCGCCCGGTTTTTTCAGGTCTTTAATTGGTCTGTGGCCTCGGGCCTTTTGGAAGCCGCAAGCCTGTTCGAATG
>CDEZ01018969.1:0-52966 GCA_000826365.1 Acanthamoeba royreba | reverse complement strand
ATGAGCGCTGCAGGCTATAACCATGTGGACAACAAGGCCTTCGAGACCAAATGGACCGAAGAAATCGACAAAGTCCGCCAGCTGGTACGAATACCCCCTCTTCTCTTTTTCACATTTTTTCGTCCATCAACCACTCGGGACTTTCACCTGCCGAACAACATGTCCTATTCCTCGCCCCCAGCCGTCTAATAACGCATTTCTTTGTTCGTCGAACAACAGCAAGATGTTTTGCAGCGGGGCGACTCTTTCATTAAGATGGTGTACACGTACCGGTCCATTTCAAAGGCCATTCCTCAGGTACTGAAAAAACAACCGGCCTTACTAATTGACCCGATCGTCCGGGTCAAATACTTTTTTTGTCCATCAAAGTAATCCATTTATTGTCAATGATTAGGTGAAAGCTCAGGATGACCCTAACAAGGGTACCATCTACGAGAAGACCTTCGAAGTTCTCGAGCCCGAGATTAAGAAGTTGAAGGATTTGATGTACTTTACACGAGACACCGTCAAACTGGTACGTCAGTGGTGTATATATGTGCTTTTCCCCAAAGGGAGCTCAGTGCTCAACGTTTGGTCCTTCCGTTTTCCTCCAGTTCTCGGACCACATCAAGGTGCTGGCGGCCGCCCTCAACTCAGGCAAGAAGAAGCCACGACCCATCTCAGAAATATACTTGCACAAGCTCGCCCAGATGCTGGATTTCTTCACTATTATGGATGCCCTGAAGAACATGAAAGCTTGTCTCAACAACGACTTCTCCTTCTTCAAGCGGTACGGCGGCATGTTCATCACCCAGCACGATTAAAGCCAGATAACTGATGGGTTGTGTTCATTGCGCAGAGCAATTGGCTTCCTCCGCAAGACGATGACCAATGACGAGCAGACAACGGAGAACCACTCCCTCTATTTGTTCCTTGCTCACCAGAACTCCATCACGAACAACCTCAAGACTGAGCTTCATCAAATCAACGGGTATAAAACATCTAATGATCCCTTTTTCTGTGAGTGTGGTGGCTAATCACATGTGTCCGGTAGGTTTGACGATGTACTGTCATTGATCGTGAACCAGTGCGCCCGTTACTTTGAGGAGAGCCAGTTCCTTCTGCCTCAGGAGAAGCACTCGTTGCTGCGTGTTATGTCCTACGGCCTCTTCCTCATGGATGGTGACAATGAAAAGCTTAACGTCTTCAAGAGCAAGAAGATCTCCCTGTCGCCCTTCCAGAAGTTCTTCAAGGTAACGCGGCACTGCAACAGAGGATTCTATGCCTTATGCTCATCAATCACTTTGCTTTCTTCACGTGCAGAAATATCCCATCGTGCCGCTCTATGGCGACATGCAGTTCTCTCTCGAGCAGACAATCAAGCGATGCCCACATTATGACGAGAAGACTTGGGGTCCCGGTCTTGAGGACAGGAAGCTCGCAGTGGAGTATGAAATTCAGGGCCAGATCGACAGCATCCGTGTAGAGTACAACATGTATCTGGCCAAATTCACCAGCATGATCCACCAGGTAAGTGTACATGACTTGTATAGATTACTTTACTGTAGTAATGACGTTCTGTTTGCAGATCAACTTGTACCACCAGGCCCACCCTGGCGCGAAGTTCCTACCGGAGCCTGACACGAAAGCGCACTACGCTACTGTGCTCGAAGGCATGCGACTTTTGTCTGACTGGTCGGGCAAGGTGTTGCGTCAGAGTGCGTGGAAGTACGCCCACCCTAATACGAACGACAAGCTCGGACCGGAGGCTGTCGAGTACGAGCGCGTGGTGAAGCACAACTACACCGATGAGGAGCGCTTTGTGTTGGTTGAGGTTATTGCATGCCTCAAGGGTCTCGCCGCCGTCATGCTGCGCCATGATGGCCTTCTTTCTCCCATCATCCGCTCTTACATTCACTCCGACCTCCAGGACTTTGTTCAGGTACGTTTGTTCATATTAACCGTTTGTGCAGTGTCAAGGTCTTACGACTCTCTACCGTGTAGGTTCATCTGCGAGAGATGATTGCCTTCGCATCCAAGAAGAAGAAGGCCGTCCGTGAGGAGCTCCTGCAACTCAGGTCTATGGCCGCCGACTGGAAGGGAGGCCAAGAACCCGATGACCCTGCGCTGTTCGGAAAGAAGGTGAAGTCGACGAAGACGAACGGCGGTTCAGATATCCCAGAGAGAGCCGTTGGTCCTTCGCAGACCCAGCTCGACCTCATCCGTACGATCGTTTATGGTCTGGTGGCTCACCGCTATATCGACAAGAAGCTTGAGTATTCGGACAAGGACTACAGCAGCTCGTCGATCAAGGTCATGGAAGAGTTCCTCTATCGTTCCTTCTTCTACAAGTACCTTATCAACTACAGCACCACGATCTTCCAGGTACGCTCTCCTTGACGCATGCTCTGTTGAAGCTGGGCTAACAACGCATTTCCCCAGGTTACCGATCTGGCCGATCTGTGGTACAGGGAATTCTACCTGGAGATGAGCAAGTGCCTCCAGTTCCCTATTGAGATGTCTCTTCCTTGGATCCTTACCGACCAGATTCTTGAGTCTCACAACTCATCCATGATGGAGGTTCGTTTTCTGCACAAGTGACCTTTCTTGGCTATAGTTCCAAGTCTCATATACGTCACGTCTGTTCAGTTCCTTCTCTATCCGCTCGACCTATACAACGACGCCGCGAACAGGGCCCTCTATTCGTTGCACCAGCGGTTCTTGTACGATGAGATTGAGGCTGAGGTCAATCTGTGCTTCGATCAGTTGGTCTTCAAGATAAGCGAACAGATCTACACTCACGCCAAGATCCAGGCATCCAGGTCCCAATCCTCCACTTACTCACAATCTAGAATTGTTTAATTGACACTACGTTGGGCGGATATTCAGCTTGTTGCTTGACAAGCCTTACAAGCAGCAACTTGAGCTCATCTACAGCGCCGCTCGATTCCATGCTCCCAAGTCGCGCTACAACGTTATTCTCCAGCAGCGCCACTTCCAGGTACCCTCTCCCTCTTCACACATGATGTGGTTGGCACAAGGCTTGACTGACTCGCTGCTTCGCTGTACAGCTTTTGGGACGTTCCATCGATATGAATCATTTGATCGGCCAGCGCATGAACGGCAAACTGAGGCAGAACATTGATTTTGCCATCAGCCGATTCGAGGCCTCCGACATCACGTCGATAATCGAGCTTGAGACTCAGCTCACCAATATTAGGCTCGTGCACTCGCTGCTCTCGGAACATCTCGAGCTGGATAGCTTCGATGATATCCTCAATGAAGTCAACGATAGCACCTCTCTTGTTTCGTTCCACGGCCGTATCATTCTTCACGTACGCACTTTTCTCTCCCGTTCGATGAGATACAGTCCACAGGCTAACATCTTCTACTGACAGGCTATCTTCGAGTTGGTGTATGACTTCTTCCCGAACTTTAACTTCAACTCAATTACCAACCGATTCATTCGTTCACCAATTCGCGGTGGTGAAGTTCCTCGCGAGTCTATGCCCAAGCCAAAGATCCCCTTCATGTATGGTTCCAAGGTACTGACATGCGCGCCCAAAGCGAGATGATTTAGTTGAGCTAACGATGCGATGTCACACCCATCAGGCTCTCAGCGGCGCCTACGCCAACGTGTTCCAGCTGCAGCAACAGTTTGTTGGCGTTGAGCATTTCATGTCTCTGATTCGCGTGCTTGGCCGTAACAATCTGCCTCTCCTTATCGGCGAGTGCCTTGAGAACTTGAACCTCAAGGTGATTCGTTATACCGACAAGCTTCATACCGCTTTATATTATGGCTCATAGACATTTTCCTACTTCGTCGTGGAACAATGCAGATTCACAATGTGCTTGTGCCCTACGTGCGCGAGCTGTTCGTTGGTATGCCTCCTTCAACCAAGCTGCCCATGTTCTTCTACGGTACGTCTCTATTGCCCTGAAAATAATTTGTCTTGGTTCGAGACGTCTCGCTTACCATAATCCCTCAGGCACGGACGGTAACTACGGTTGGTACAAGCTGCAGCTGAAGGACATGATTGGCTACGCCGAGTTGAACGAGGCCTTCCGCCACTTCAAGGAGTTTGGCAACACTGTTATCTTCCTCAACCTTCTCGAGTCAGCCATGGTACCTGTTTTTTTTTTCGATGATCGTTCGGTTCCGTTCTTCTTATTGGGCCTCTATCTTCTCAGTGTCTGGTAGACAATCAAGTGTTCGTGCAGGCGGCACCTTTCCTGGGCCTCAACCCTGGCAATGTTACTCAATCTGATGATCCTGCACGCTCGTCGGTCGCATTCAACACTGTTTCTCACCTCGTAACTTATCTCGAATCCAACCCCCAGATTGCTAAGGCGCCTCATGTCCTCAAGGGTACCTGCCTTTACAATTTTAACCTGAACGGCGCGATGATCCTCACCTCTTCTTTCTATATCAGATCTTCTGGCGCACACGTGGAAGGCAGACAGCTTCTACAGGCCGCCTGCCCAAGCGCGTTCTCTGTTCAAGGCCGCTCTGGTGCGCATTCAAGATATGGTGTCCACCGTGAAGGAAACGTGGTCGGGGCACCCTCCTGACAATGGCCTTATTTCGGTCGATCATACCACTGAGTTCTACCGCCTGTGGAGCGCTCTGCAATTCGTACGTTCTGAGAGACGCACCTGTGCTCGTTCTGTCTTAACTTCTGGCCGTATTGGCAATCCATACAGGTGTACTGTTTGCCAGCGGAAGAGGGCGGCATGACGTGCCAGGAGAAGTTCGGTGACGGCTTCCTGTGGGGCGGTATCACGCTCGTCTATTTACTGGGCCAGGAACAGCGCTTCAGAGTCTTCGACTTCTGCTACCACATTCTCAACGTAGAAGAGGCGCTCCCTGTTGCTGGTAACGCTAAGGACGTACGGTTTCCCGACTTGAGTGAGCACAAGAGGCTTCGTGATGCTGACACATTCGATTTTACGTACAGCACACTATCTTCGCGTTCCTGCCCGTGGCCGGTCAGGTTAGGGATTTGAGCTATCATATCTTCAACGCCTTGCGCGTCTTCCATCCAATTGCGCTTTCCAACATCCTCATACTTCACCCTCCCAAGGAAGAGGTTCGCTAATCACGACCCAGCGTTAGAGATTGGAATTATCCCTTAGCTTACCTGCTGTTCGAAATTAGGTGGCTCTCGAGTTCATCACTCACGGCCCAGCCGAAACGCCCACTATTCACGTGGAAGCGGTATGTATTGCGAGCCAAGTCTATCTTGAAAGAAAAGGGTCTGATCGTTTGTTTCTTTTTGATGAAAAAGGCTCGTGCACCGCCGTCGCCCCACGGTGCGCCCCCGATGCCTTCGCCAAGACCCACGGTGATGGCCCCGCCGGAGCCTTTGCCGACAAGCCAGAGCCCACGTTCGCCTACCGGCCTTCCGCCTCCTCCTCCTGGCGTCCCGTCGGCCTCACCCCGTTCCGTACTCCCGCCTCCGCCGCCCGGTGGTCCGCCCATGCCACCTCCCGGCGTCCCGCCGCCCGGTCCGCCGCCAGCCTATCCCCGCGACTACGAGGAGGTAATCTCTATGTCATGTTCTAACAAACTTTGCCTATTTCTGAGCGTTATTCTATGTTCCCTGTGCAGGCGCCTCCGCCCCTCGCCCGTGATGAAATGGATGGCTATGGCGAGTTTGACTATGATGCTCCGCCGCCGCTCCCGCGAGACGAGGAGGTCTTTGATTTCGGTGCGCCACCGCCTCTCCCGCCCGATGACTTCGACTTCGGCGCGCCCCCGCCTCTGCCCCGTGACGACTACAACTACGACGACTATGATGCGCCGCCCCCGCTTCCACGAGACTAAGGTGAGCCAAGCATGCTTCCTTTCCAGGTAATGCAAGGGCACATTAACTGATAGCTGCGTTCAATCTACTGCAGAGACCGGCGTCTGCTTTTGAGACCTGTCCGCGCTCCGATCCGTCTGTTCGCTCTGAGCCTCTTTCAGGACCCCGTTTTTTTATCTTGGGCATGCCCCTCCCTTTCCCTATCCTTTGTGCTGGCATTCTCGTGAGTGCATGAATGTACATTGTACTCTAATCCACCGCCTCGTATCATCGCCGCGTTCCCCCTGCTGGAGATTGGGTAACTTTCCAGTCTGCGTGCATCACTGTCTTGGCTTCCCTGCAGTGAATGGCCAGTCGCCTCGCGTCTCAGTAGAGGTGGTATCGAATCGGTGGCCGAGGTTCTGTTGGTGTTCCACGAATCTGCACCAAGAGGTCCAGTTAGCAGGCATCCTCCTTCACGATCCTTCAGAAAACGCTCTTACTTTTCAAGGGAGGCGTGTAAGTCCGACTGACCAAAGTGAAGCAGTGACTGGCCCACCTTGCGCAATCGAATGTCATGACCTCCCCAGCACTGGTGAGTTGCTACTCCACGGCCCGATTCAGATGGGGTGCCCAGCCAGCCAGATAAGGGGCATCATACCTGGATTCTCTACCGGTTGTTGGCGATGAATGTCCCATCCCCAGGACAGGGCGATGATCTCCACTCCTGTGTGGTCAGGACCATGACCAGAAACAACCAGCATGTTGGTGTGCCAGTCCTCTTCGTCAGTGTGGTGCGTCATCATGTGCAAGAAAGAGGAAGGACTTGATCACCCTTGCGATAGAGAGGAAGAAAGGCAGGGTCTGAGAGAAGATCAGCAACGTCATCCCGACCAACTGAGTATCCGAGGCCATAGTTAGTGCTGGGCAGCTCGATGGGAAAGGTCCACCAGTCTGAAAATGGCAACACGCGCAAGGGGGTGGGTGAGTGCCATTTTCTAACGTGTTTCACCAGCATAAACTCACCAAAGTGTTGGCGGTGAAACTCGCGCCACTGGCCGTTGTCCGCCCACCCCTGAAACTTGGCCACCTGCGCCGCGTGCTTCTTGCGGATCGTGTCAAGTCCCACGAACGACTTGGCCCTCCTTCCATCTGTTCTTTGCGAAGCGCAAGATAAAACTAAAGAATTCATCGAAATATTTTCAACCATCTGTTCCCAATTCTGCGGTCCAAGAGGAATCTTCCTACTGGCCAAAACTTGGACCATTTCAGGAATAATTTTGAGTTTCGGAAGAATTGTTCCGGTGCTCTAGCGAGATCATGCACCACATCATGCAGATGAACTTGCAAACCTGAGCATAACTGCCCCGAGGGGGGGGGCTGGCGGTCGTGTCAATTCTCACGCCCAGCAGTGAACCCAACATGCCACCCCATGTGCTCTGTGTGCATGAAAAGGGCATGGCTCTTGCCTTGCTACAAAATGGCTCAACATGTTTCAAGATGATGTTCCGAGAAGTTGTAAGCAATAACCGAACCGAAGGTTATTGCTGTCCAATGTAGGCGGTGAAGTACGGATTGCCCGCAGCATCGGTGGCACAGCCAAAGCCAAACTCAGGCCATCCCCAGATGGACCGAGTACAGCTGCACAGCAAAGGCGTTGGCGCAAGGGTTGGGCTCCAGCGTCACGTTGGGCCAACCGACGGCCACCTCGGTCACCGCCACGTCCTGCCAGCTCGGAATGAAGCATAGGGCCTTCTCAGCGCGCTTGGTTGGGTCTGGAATCGGACCGCAGTACGGACTCAGGCAGGCACCACCATTGCTGCTGAGCAGCTGCGAGTAGTTGTGCGCCAGGACTGAGAGACACTGGTTGCAGACCACCGGAGGGAAGCCGAAGCGCGCACGACGCAGGTTGAGGAAGTCGCAAACGGGTTGTGGGTCGGAGCAGCAGGGCCCGGCGCTCACTGCCTGGATGAGACAGGCCCACGCGAAAAGAAAAGAAAGAAGGAGAAGAACCAGTTGAAGTCCTTTGGCCATCGTTGGCTGATGATGTCGTCGTGGAACTGATACAACAAGAATAACTCCTTGGCATCATGCTGAAGCCCAATCACGAAATAGAGAGGAAAATTATTATGAAATTTTCAAAAAATTTCCCAAATTCCAATTTATATTTCAGAAATCATGATACCTACGAAATTCACAAGATAGATAAAGGGAGAGATGGAGAGCGGCAACTCGCGACGCGACGCTAACATTCTGATCACGGGGACGCCCGGTACGGGCAAGACGACCCTTTCGGAGCTCGTGGCCACAAGCACGGGCCTCCGCCACATCAACGTGAGCGAGCTCGTGAAAGAGAAATCGCTGCACGAGGGCAAGGATGAGGAATTTGATTCCTACATCCTAGATGAGGACAAGGCACCTTTGTGATCCCCTTCCCTCTTCTTTCTAAATTTCATGAAGATTTTGTAAAATTGTGAAAATCTGGATTTCTCATTTTGTGATTTTTTGTCCATCATCCCATCCAGGTTTGCGATGAATTGGAGGACACGATGACGAATGGAGGCAACATAGTGGACTTCCATACATGTGATTTCTTTCCGGAGCGATGGTTCGACCTGGTTGTGGTGTTGCGCACGGACAACAGCGTGCTCTACCCGCGACTCGTGAGCAGGTACGTGCGGCTGTCCGTGGTGATGGTGTTCATGTTGCTGTTGTGCTTGCGGTCGCTGCGTGTTGTCCTTGTCACAACGTGTATGCAGTGCACAAGGCTTGTGGATGATAGTGAGGAATATGTTCTTGGAGTATACCTGATGAAAACTGTAACTAACTCGGGGATTGCTGAATCATAACACTGATGGCGTGCAGGAACTACCAGACAAACAAGGTTCAGGAAAACATCGAATGCGAAATCATGCAAGTGGTGCTGGATGAAGCCAAAGAGAGCTACCGAGAAGAGATCGTTGTCGAGCTGGTCAACAACACGGTTGAGGAAATGGAATCCAATGCGGCGCGCATTCAGCAGTGGCTCACGAACTGGAGGTCTTCACACCAGCACTAAATCTCAAGTTCACTCACAAACTCTGCTGCATCAACCTCTTTTCTTGGGGAAGCTGTTGGATACAGAGGAAAAGGTAAGATCGTTGGCTTTTGCGTGTCTTCATACTCCTACGCAGCAGGCTTTCTGGCGATGAAGAAGGAACACGGTCGGCCATCAGAGATGGTGACCACCGAATCCACCACTATTTCCCACCCGACCCGCGAGAAGTTTGCGGCTAACTCTCCTGGCAACAGAAGGTGCTTGGCGCTGCGGGGTCGTCCGAATTGCTCGGCGCCTTTCATGAACGTATGATAGGCCACAAGACCTCCAGGCTTGGTCAACTTGGCCAACACATCGGGAATGAGGGGTCTGCGTGTGTGATAAACCTGAGTGAGCCTGAGCAACAAAGTCGATTCGGGAATGGTGTACCGATGGAGAAATCGAGCAACAGAGACGAGATCAAACGCCTCGGGGTACAGTTCAACCATCTCTTGTCCGTTATTCTGCTCCACATCCATGCAGACGCCCGTCACGCGGTCCTTCACTCCATTCTGCTCAGCAAAGGTGCGCAGCTTCTCGATTTGATTCTCCAAATGATCAACTCCCACGACCTTCCCTGCGCACGGTTCATTGCATTGCACAACATGAGTCGTTCAGCTCTGCACTCTTCACTGATAACGTACATCCGCGCAAGGCAAGGAAGACCGCATCACGTCCGCTGCCGCACCCTATGTCCAGGGCCCTTCCTATCTCTCCCTGACATCCGTCCATGAGTTGTGCACGTCAGTCTCAGGCGAGCGAGTTGGTGACTATATAGACTCAAGGAACTCTGTACCTCCGGATGAGAGCGCGATCCTTCGCGAACGAGGGACTCCATCAGCTCGATCTTGTCATCGAGAAGTGGGGACGGAATCCACAGACGCACGGATGACGACCCCGCCTCGATCCACTCCGCCAGCGTGCTCGGTTGTGCGTGGCCGTCCTTGTTGTGCTCGTGGTGGTGCTCGTGGTGGTGGTGTCCTTCTCCTTCTACTTCACGAGGCCTGGCATCATGACCATCAGCGTGCTTGTGGTCGCAACAGCACCCGGAGTGAGCATCCGCTGCATCGTCGGGCAGGGGCAAGTAGTGCCCGAGTGCGTCCGTCACGAAGCACCCTTCATCGGGCACGCGATAGCCGCGTTCCACCAGCGCCCGCTGTGCCTCTGCTACCTCCGCCTGCACGTCGCCCAACAGGCCCACCTCACTTCCCCGTGGTGGTATCTCATGCACTGTACAAAGGCACGCCTTGATGTCAGCATCTACAAGAAGAACAAGAAGCTCAACTCAAAGACATACCTCGTTGAAGGAGGAGTGCAAAGGGGAGTGAGGTGCTGCCCTTGAGGTGGGCACGCGCGAAGGACTCTGCCGGGCGCAGGTCCAACAGGGAACGCTCCGCCTGCACCCATGCCACCGCGCGGTCCAGTGGCCTCTCCTTCTGCTCCATGTGACAAGAAGAAAAAGTTGTGAGGCGTGTAGGAATTGAACCCACATCTTCGGATCTTGCTGTCCGACATGCTTCTCATTGCACCAACGCCCCACAAAACGTACTCTCTCCACCAAATCGTCTGCAACGTTCTTCGCTCGTATGCTTTAACGTTGGTACGAAGGGGACTCCACTCAGTAAGACATATCCTCATCTTATTGAAAAGCTCTGATATCTTGGCCAAGATCCTGCAGCAATGGAAGTATTGCTATCGTCATGTGCGAAACTTCTCAGAGTTTCGGGATGGAGGGATAGTAAAATTTGCGAGGTGTGTAGGAATTGAACCCACATCTTCGGACTGGCAGTCCGACATGCTTCGCATTGCACCAACACCCCACAAAACGTACCTAGGCTTCCGAACGGACGGGAGTTAGCCAACAAAATTGCGGTGATACCAAACACGTCTTCGGATGTAAGGCACCTCGATGTGCTTCCCACTGCACCAACGCCAGACAAAACAGCCTCCTACCATTAACCCTTCTACCACAGCTCAAATTGTTTATGAAGAGGGGAGAAAAGCAAGCTTTCCTCGTGCTGTTATGCTGCTGGTCTTGGGTGTGTTGGTCACATGAGACCGTCCCGTTCGAAGACCTCTTGCATGAGCTCACTCGAGGCTATTCCGTACAAGGTTTTGTCTGTGCGCACATGCGGTGTGTGACAGCTGCTCTCTGACAGGCTGTGCATTCAGGGCATGTGGAAACTCTTCAGTGGGACGAGATGGCAAACGACCTAATGCCCGTGCTGCAACTGGCGCGCAAGCGACGTCCGGTCGTCCTCACAAACACCGACGCTGTACGATGGCGGGCGATGGGTCTGTGGACTCCGCAGTACTTCTGCAGTCATCCTCTGGCCGACGATCTTGCCGCAAGGCCTGTTCCGGTATTCAGACACTCGTACGCATCATTTAACCTCCGATGCGAGCGGTCCTGCCATCACAATGCAATGCAGATCATACCAGGCAGTCAGTGGACTGATGGGAGGGCACACCGCATACTTGAATGCTGGCGAATAACGCCGAGTTGTTGCTCGTGTGGTGGTACACAGGGATCGGATATTCACATGGTTCTCAGAGGACAATCCTATGGCAGAGCTTCCTCCATCAGAGTTCGACTGGCATCCGCCGCACACAAAGACACGTCGTTCCCTGTGTGACTTCTGGCGTGAGTCCCTGCGCACCACAGGCGATCAGCTGGCCAACGACACGGCACCGAGCCTGGATCTCTCTGGCCTTGAGCGTTCGGGCTTGGCAGCAAGTAAGTCCCACGCCATTCATTCCGTATGCACTGCGATGAATTGACATTCCTGAATGCACAGTGACTGCACGACGAACGCAGGAACAACGAGAGTACATGTACCTCAGCAGTCCCATCTCGATGTTCCCTGAATTAGAGCGCGACCTCGATCCATACCGCTTCATGATCTTTCCGAAGGAATCTATGTCCGATGAGCCCGGGGCTATGGATGGCGAAGAAGGTAGGATTTAGCACTCTGACGCAAACCGCCTTCAGACTGATTCGATTCTATGACTCAGGACGCTACGATCTCAATCTATGGATGGGGACGAAAAGCGTTACAGCTCAAACGCATTATGATTGCTCTCACAACTTGTATGTGCAGGTACGACTCCCCGTGCAGTAAATGCGAGAATCCCTCCTCCAAGCTGATATTCGGGTCTCTATCGCTATAGATACACGGCACGAAGACCTTCATTCTCTCTCCTCCTTCGGAGCACGTCAAACTGCACATCTTCCCTGAGCTCCATCCCTCACGGAGGCAATCCCAAGTGGACTTCTTGGCGAACAATACGGAAGCATTCCCCAACTTTGATCACAACATTACTGCATATCAGGTACGAACATTCATTGGCAACACCTGCGACCAATGCGCGTTTGATTATAGGCGGACTTGAGCCCTGGAGACATGCTCTATCTTCCTCCGTTCTGGTTCCATCGCGTTATGGCCACCTCTGACGACAGCATATCGGTCAATATGTGGTCCACGTCCAAGGTTTGTTCGCTCTTCCTGGTCTCCATTTCCATCCATCTTATCATCTTCCTGTGGATGTACATTCCCTCTGCCAGGAAGAGGATGTGTACAACGAAATGGAGTACCGCACGCCGATCCCATTCGAAAGTGACTGGACCGATGCACAGATCAGGATTGCGCTACGCAAGTACTTCCTCATTCTAGCCGAGCAGTTCGTGATCCTTTCAAGAGAGACGGAAGACGCAAAAACAGATGACCTCCATCGCACGTCACTTGGCTCTACGAATGATAGGGAGTCAGATCACAGAGACGAAGCGAGGCAGCTGCTATCTCGATTTGTTCGTCGATCATACATTCCGATCTTTGGAGATAAGGCAGTGGATACAATCTGCAATCCTACCACTGACAAGAGCATAAACAAAGCTGAGCGGAAGAGGCTGGCTGCGTGGGATAAGTCGGTGCAGCTGCATGAGAAGCTACATCAAGGGGCACAACGCATCACCGCACTCTTAGCAAAGATACAATGGGACGACGATGCAGCCGATTCCACAAGCTTGCAGAGCGTGCGCGAACTGCTGCTGCTACGATACATCGAGATGGTGAGCAACTACTTCCTCAGCACCTTTCGAGTGTACCGATTCTTCAAGTCCTGCTTTGCTCTTCCTTGATTCCATCTATCGAACTGTTTTGCCGTATGAAGTACCGTATTATGTTGTTGATCCTCTTCCATCCAATCTAAGTTACACCTTCATGTCTTCCACCACTTGATCATGGAAAGTCTTCTGACTCCCAAGGGCAGCCATTGTCACGTGCCCATTGAAGAACATCAAGATGACCTCCACGAGCTGCCTCACGACAAGTGTACTCGTTCCATGGGCAGCCATTGGCGCGCGCCCATTGCAGAACTTCAAGATGGCCTCCTGCAGCTGCTCCACTGCAAGTCCTTGAGTTCCATGGGCATCCGTTGGTGCGCGCCCATCGAAGAACTGCAAGGTGGCCTCCTTGAGCTGCGCCAAGGCAAGTCTCTGAGCTCCATGGGCATCCGTTGGTGCGCGCCCATTGCAGAACTTCCATATGGCCTCCTCGACCTGCACCAGAACAAGTCCGTGAGTCCCATGGACAGCCATTGGCGCGCGCCCACTGAAGAACTTCAAGATGGCCTTCTCTCGCTGCACAGTAGCAAGTAAACTGATCCCAAGAACACCCGATGGCGCGCGCCCATTGAAGCACAGTGAGCCACCCTGCTGCAGCCAGGCCTGCTGTGTATCGCTCGCCCTTCTGGTTGAGTTGAGTGGCACTGCACTGGTGCTGTTCTTCATCTTGTTGAAGGTGAGAGCGTCGCGTGTTGACCAGCTCGCGCAGCTGATCCCGCCACAAGCGACACACACGAATACACGGAGGCCACATGAGCCAGCCCGCCTCGTTAAAGACCATCCACGCCAGCTCAACGGGTAACTGAGCCCACAGTACTATTCCATCAGACTTCCTGGTGGGTGCATCATCATCAGCTCGGCTCGTCATGCCCTTCCCTCTTGTCTTCTTCCTGTAGCGGGAAAAGAAAAGGAAATTTAAAGAAATTTTTTGGAAAATGAATGAGCATAAGCAATGAAAGTTTTAGTAGAAATGTTTTTTATCTTTTTATGGGTAATAATGATTCTTGCTTATTAATAGAATACACCTCAAATCCCAAAAAGCAGGAATACTAAAGATATATTTTCGGGTATTCTTATTTCTTGGTTTTTGGGCCCAAAATTTTTGGCAAACATGGATGACGCCACACCCTCGCCACCATTCACACAGTCCTCGTTCTCTTCTTCTTCCTCTTTGTCTCCTTCGACTTCGCTGATGGCGGAGGACCGCGGTCGTCCTGGTGTGACCACCGACGAGCCCCTGCTGTGGGCCCTAGAATGCGTCCTTGATCGAGTCAGAGGCGACCGTTCTCCTGCAGCCACCGCTGCCGTCCGCTATCTCGCGCGCCTTGCTCCCGGTATTTTTATAAGCTATAAATAATAAACAGTTAATTATACATTATAATTATTAATTATTATTATACATAATAATATACATAATACAAAATACTATTTTACATAACATAATATAAACAAGGGAATAATAATAATAATAATAATAATAATAATAATAATAATAATAATAATAATAATAATAATGTTATTTATGGAAACAGTCGTGCAGCTGGTTAACGCTGAGGAGATGGCGGCGAGCACACAACAACGAGCGATGCAGGAAAGAGGACAGCAAGACGATCAAGTCAAATCGAGTGTGCCGCGATGGGGAACGCGCGAGGCCGGGACGCTGATTGATCGGGTTAATTTGCGGATCGTGCTGCAGAGAGTGATGCATCAGAGCCCAGACGCGTGGCCACGCATCATCATTTGTCACACCTTCCCGGCACTTCTTCGACGATCCTCGTTCGCTGAGCTTCGTGTGACGGGTTTGTGTTTGCTCGCTCTTGCGCAGCTTCAGGTGATGATGATCAAATGATTCCAAATCTCGCATGAAGAGTGCTAGCGAACTAACTTCATGGCATCACCCTTCTGCTCTGTTTTCTGATGGCAGATGACCATGGCTCCTCTGCAAAAAGACCCTCCCGATTGGGAAAGCTTTGAGATGGAGCTTGCTGAATGGCAGATGTCTGATGAAGACGCCAATAGTGCACACGAGTTGGCGCATCTGCGGAGTGCGCGAAGTCAATTGAAGCAGCTGTTGCGACTGCCCAACAATGATGCACGGGCCAAGTCGGGTCATGAGATCGTGGCTGCACTAGCCCAGCGGTATCCGCTTGAAGAGTTTCGATCACGTTTCGCTGACTTTGTAGGGAAGCTCTATTCACATCTTCCACCAACCTATCTCGATCGAGTATGCTCATCCCTTTGTCACTATCTGATGCACGTTAGTACTCACATTCACTTGCTTAGTTAGCAGAAGGTCTGCAGTCAACTAATCCTCAACTCAATGTACAAAGGTAACTCTACAATCATTGTTGCATGCTATTGTTTCTCATGCGATGTAGTGAGGTCACCAAGGAGAAGAACAAGGACGACACACAAGCAAGAATCCACACGCAAGCTGACTGGATAGAGGAAGAAGATGATAAAGATGAAGAACAGGAGGAAGAGAAGGAGAAAGAGTTGGAGGATGTAGAAACCAAAGAGGGAGAGGACGAGAAGGAGGAAGGTATTGAAGAGGACGATTACGACATTGAGTCAGCGAATGACGAGGATCAGCAAAGCTCCCCTGAGTTTGTGTTTCACGCAGTGGAGGGCGAGATGAAACTTGATCAGTCGAGGAGCGGCGACGAGACGACCAGTGCAAAGAGAAAGAGGGAGGAGATCGTGATAGACGACCTGGATGAAAACGAGGACAGGACGTCGCTCTCTCGGACCCACTGGATTCGTCGTCGGCCAAGGAGTGAGCCAGGACCCCGCCTTGTTGGGGCCACAAGCTCTTCCTCCCATTCTTCTTCTTCTAGCGCGAGGAGGCCCCGCCGTATGTGGAGTGATGAGGAGACTCGTAACCTACTTGATGGCGCAAAGAAGTACCGCACCTATGCTCTTGGCTCTTGTTGATGATGATGCTTACGGTGTCGGTGTATGCGCACAGGTTCGGAGTTGGCAACTGGAAAGCCATCTTAAGACACTACAACTTCGCAGGCCGTACGGCTGTGGATCTCAAGGACAAGTACCGCAACCTGGAGAAGGAGCAGGAGAGGTTCACATCTCGACCCGGTCAAAAGCTGGTATTAACCACGGCAACTTCAACTGGATCAAGTGGTCCAACTCCATCAAATCTGAACTCTTCTCTTGATGACGAAATTGAAGACTGAATTGTTGGCTTTCAATTGGCTTTAGGTGAAGAGGACTTGGGCGTGAAGTAGGCCAGCACTGTGTTGCTCTGCGTCTTACTTGCGCCGGTCGATTTACGAGCGCGCTTGCTTGGAGGCGTGCTTATCTTCTTTGGTGTAAGACCCGATCTGACCGGTGAGACATCATGATCCCCTACACCAGAAGGTCGCTTGCCTGTCGGCGAGACAGCGGAGGTGTGGGCACGAGGACTCAGACTCGGGACTATCTGAGGCTGGGCTCTCTCGGCTGACGCTGGCAGGGACGATATGATAGGGGCTTCAATACCTGATGTGGACGATGACGATGACGATGACGATGCAGAAGAAGACGATGCAGCTGTGAAGAAGCGCGAGATAGAGTCTTTAGGTTTGTCAGTCGTCATGAAGTCCCTTGCCGTCATCCCAATCCATCGGACCTTCCACCTGGTGAACGCCATGCCATCACAGCAAGTGTGAGCAAACTAAGAGAAGGGGAGAATGACAGCCGCGGCGTACGCTCGATCTCCTACGGCAGAATTGAAATGTTGCAGGGAAGTCGAACACATGCATTCGGCAAGAGAAGAGGAAGATGGCCTACCGTGACGGCCATCATCGCTGACCTGTCTCGCGCCATCAGTAATCTTCTTCATCTGCATCGAGTGCGAACTCTCTTTTTCGTTGACCAGCCTGATGGAAACGATAAGCGAGCTCAGGGACGTGGAGGTGGACGCCCTCTGATAAGGTGGTACCTAAACCCAAACACAAATGTCTTTGGCTTTCGTTTCCACACGATCTCGTCCTCTTCGAGTCTGCGACAAAGCTCATCCGCCAGATAGCGTAAGACCTTCTTCAGCTGCTGCGCATCATTCATGATTGAAGTGAGCGACATTGAGGACATCAGCGACTTGGGTGGTCCTGGTATGGAATAAAAGCGTGATCGTTGTCATTCACTTAGGAACCGCACACTATGCGTCCAACAATCAGTCTTGGTGATATACCTTTGTCCTTTACAGGTTCTTCATCTATGCCCTGGCCAATCTTATGCAGCCATTCCGCCTTGTCACCGAATGCATTGCTCAGTTCCTCAACCGGAACTTCCGATAGATCAGAGATGACTTTTACTCTCTCCTTCCACTTGCCTTCCAAGAGATGGCTGCGCCGCTCCTTGCCTAGCTTCACGCCTGTGCTTTGGGTGAGACCTTTTCCTGAAGGGTACATACGTAGGCAAGAGTGAGAGGTAGTACCCAATTGTGGAATCTTACTTGGTGGATGTCGGTCCAGTAAAGAGGACACACCCAGAGGAAGCACAGTGGACTGTCCATTTGGCTTGCTTGAGCTGGAGGCAAGCTTGGCCAAGAACTTATTCTCAGCAATGCCTGCCGATGCCTTAAGCCCTGTTGTTTAGGATATGAGTACAAACCAACGAGCAGCCTGATCACAGTACTATGAAACGTACCACATTTGGCAAGAACGAACTGCCTAAGGGTATCTGCTATCCGAGCTCCTTCACGAAGCTGCAAGTCCAGAGAGGACAGAATGTACGGAACTGGGTGTGTTATCATGTTAGCAAGTCCGTGAGATGGGCTGGGGTAAGTCATTACCTTGGCCGATTGTCGTTCCTGGCCACTCACTGGACTGTTGTGATGGTGCTTGTGAAGCTTACATATCAGTGGAACGAGTGAGAAGAGGGAACCTGGTACCATCATCAGGATGTACGGACATCAGGTGTGTACCTTGAGTATCAAGTCCTCCGGTTAGCTCCATATGTTGCTGGAGTCGTAGCGCTACGAGAGGCGTAAGATCAATGTAGAAGTCATCAATGCTCGCCTTTTCAACCTCAACGGAAGGTATGACTGTACACGCGCGAATCTGTTCAGCGCCATCGTCGAACAAAAGTGAACATCACACGATGGATACCTTTGGCGTATGCTTGTTCATAGAGAGAGTTCAGAGTAGACTTTAGGAGTGCATGAACAGCAGAGGAGGCTTTCTGATAGTCCTCGTACGTCACCTTTGATGTTCCAGCCGCGCGGCGAACGTGCACACTGGACATATGACCCATCAGCACCTGACAAACTCAAGAGAAGGTTCAGAGTGTTCCATATACAGCTTGATTTCAGGACACATGGCCAGCGCCTGGGCAGGCGTCATGTGCTTCTTCACACCTCGTCTTCTCGCTTCGTAGTCCACCGCGATGATGTCGTTGTGCTGCTGCACTGCCACAATCTCTGTCTCCAGTCTTTGGTCCTGCACATTAACAAAACTAACGTCAGGGAATTCCCGTAGGTGTGTGTACTGTGCACATACAGGAAATAGTGTTCCACGACAAGAAGAAGAGGAAGAAGAAGTGAACGGAACAAGAAAATGGGGGTAACAACCTTGAGTTTCTCCACCTGAACAAAGAAACAGTCCAAGTCAAGGTGCATGACCACACGCCGAGACACCCCACCACCTTCGTTTCCACTGCACCCATCTTCTTCCATGGTGTATTACAGTAAATCTTTAAATTAGATTTCCACGAAACAATTAACGTTTCGGATATTTCGAAATTATTTCGATTGTCTGAAACAACTTCTTCGCCACGAATTACGTTTCAATTAAAAAATTAAAAAAAAAGGAAACACAAAGAGGAGAGAGGCAAAGGATGATTCAATTCATCTTGTTGGTGAATAAGCAGGGACAGACGCGGGTGGCCAAGTACTTTGGCGCCTATCGGCCAGCCAAGGAGCGAGTGCTCTTCGAAACGGAAATCGTCAGGAAATGCCTTCTCCGTGCCGATGATCAGGTAAACACCGTTTTGCCTTACAATTTGAATATTTTTTTAATGCCTTTGGAGTCAGCTATTTATTGTTCATTATAAATTCAATTCTATTCCAATGTTTAAAAAGCAAGAGATATTAATTATTTTTTAATTAATGAATTCACAATATTTTTTAATATTTTATTATTGCTTATTGCTACTATTTAAAAATTGGCAGTGCGGGTTTGTGGAACACCATGAGCACAAGGTGGTGTACCGGCGGTACGCGTCGCTCTTCTTCCTCGTTGGCATCGATCAACACGAGGTACGCTCAGATGAACACTACTTGATCGATGTCCATTGTTTGTTCTTGATGAAGAGAGCTCACCCGTGTGGGTCTGTCGTGGTGTGCGTGTTGTTCTTTGGAATGGATATACAGAACGAGCTCGCGGTGTATGAGTTCATCCACAACATTGTGGAGGTCTTTGATCGCTACTTCCATCAAGTGGTACGGTGATCACGGGAACCTCTAATCATTTTTGTTATCGCGCGGTTGGCTCACATCCTTTCTCGCCTCCAACGTTGTTGTATTGGAAACGCGATCCTGCAGTGCGAGCTTGATGTACGCACGTGTCTCCTGAGCAAGCTTTCCCCAATCATCTGACTGGTGGACTGACTCTTTGGTCTCCACCTCTTTTTGATGCAGATCATGTTCAACTTGGAGAAGGCTCATATCATCCTCGATGAAATGATCGTCAACGGCTGCGTGTCCGAAGCAAGCCAAACAGAGATTCTCGATCAAATGGGTCTTGTCGACTTGGAGACGTCGCGAGGAAAGTGACCATCGCCTCTTCGTATCAGAGCAAATATGTAAGGCCTGTCGAGGACTTCATTATTTATTACTTCTTACCCTTCAGAGACTTGCATCCTTCGCTATGGACCATTGAGAACATTTATAATCAGGTATTTATGTATTTATAGCAAATAAATAATCGTGTCAATATATTGACCAAGGCAGGAGAGACGCTCCAAGTGGAGAGTGGGGTGAAGCTGAGGAGGAAAGACGAGAGTTGGAGAAGAAAATACGACGATGATGTAGAAGGCTTCGCTCAGACATCTTCGGCAGCCTTGAGCTCGTTGATCTTCTTACGAAGCTTGTTCTTGACAGGGATCGGGAGCTCGAGCTGCTTGAACTCCTTATCCGTCATGTTGAGGAAGAAGTCGAGGTCGGTGATCCTGAGCCGCCTGAACTCGGTACGCACTTGCTCGATTTCCTGTTTCTCCTTGGGATCGTTCTCATCAAAGGTGGCCTTGAGAGTATCATCGAGGTCGATCATGAGGTAGCCACGGTCACGCCGCCTCTTACGATCCTTTTCCTTGTCCTTCTCCGTTGAGATGAGGGCAAGGAGCCGTGCGATGGTGGGACCTGCGAAGCCCATCTTCTTGAGATCATTCTCGGTCAACTTGAGGAAGATCTTGCGCTTATAGACACGGTTCTTCTGGAAGGTCTTCTCGATGTTATCGAGCTCTTCGGCGTCATCCGAGTTATGTTCATCCCAATCCTTGCGGAGGGTGTCTTTGAGGTCGGCGCGGAGCTCTTTGAGTTCATCATCGGACTCCTCGCTGGAATCGCTGGAATCGCTGCTCTGCTGCTCCTTCTTGGGCTTTTCCTTAGCCATCTTTTTCATGGGAACATCATCTATTTCATCAGACGACTTGGAGCAGAAGCTGAGGAGCATCCACAGCATCGCTGCAATGCGAAGAAGATCAATGTGAGATACATTCGTTCAGCGCGTACGGTGATCAAAGAATGAGAGTAGAGCGTACAGTAGATAAGCAGCAACCCCAACAGACCTGCCTGGATGACGGCCCAGGCAAGGGCGGCATTCCACTTCGGAGGGATGTCGCTGCATCGGGTCTCTGGGTCAGGCCAGGTGTCAGGACGCGCCCAATCCTTCTTCTCCTCGAACTCGCGAGCTGCGAAGACAAACATCAGGTGAGCGCTAGAGTATTGAGAATGGATCAACTGCAGCCAGCGTACATGTGGTAGCAACGACAACAGCGTAGAGGCTGAATACGACTAACGTTAGGAGGAAGACAGGCACCGGCAGGAGGTAGCTCGTGATGAGATTCGGACGACATGTCGGAATGCACGCTCCCAGAAGAGTGACGAGGATGAACGGAATGAGCACGAGGCCGATCACGAAGGAGACACAGCCTGCGGCAACACCGAGGTTGCCGACATGGTCAGCCATCTTGGCGTCATCGTGGCAGTAGCGCATGGCGCCGTCGAGCCAGTCGTTCCAGTTTCGTACGTCGGCGTAGAGACCAACCACGATGGGTGAGATGATGACAACCAGCAGGCATATAAGCACCGCCAAAGCGGCCAAGATGCGGTTCACGGTGAGCCCCATGCCTCGTAGGCGGTTGATCGTCTGCTTGGCCGACTCCTCGCTGCGTTCGAAGAAACCAAGCAGAACCCAGAGGGCAGCTGATTGGGTAGAAACAAGCCGGGATCGGTCAAGCCACAAATTGCAATAGGAGCTAAAATGCCGGAAGTTGGAGAGGAGCGTACAGTAGAGAAGGATGAGGCCGCTCAGGCCGGCCTGAATGACGGCCCAAGCCAGGGCGTTGTTCCACTGCGGAGGGATGTTGTTGCAGTCCGTCTCTGGGTCGGGCCAGGTGTCCGGGCGAGCCCAGTCCTTCTTCTCCTCGAACTCGCGAGCTGATGGGATGAAAACAAAGTGAGTGAGTGAAATAAGTCCTATTCCACGTAGTCTGAGAAGAATCAGTCGTACAGGTGGTAGCGACCACACTGGCGTAGAGTCCTAGTAGGAAGAGCGAGGTAAGGAAGACCGGCAGAGGCAGGATGAAGCTCGTCACGACATTGGGTCGACAGCTCTGAACGAAAGTGCCAATGAAGGTAACGAGTAGAAGCGGGATCAGCACGAGACCGAGTACGACGGAGACGCAACCTGCACCAGTCACGTGAATCGGAGTTAAAATTTGAATTAATTTCTATATCTGGCAAAAACTGTTAAGGGCGTGTGAATGGAGCTCCTATACGCTGTTTAGGATAACATGTGAATGAAGATAAAGGGAGAGAGTGCAAGGAGGGAACCCCCACGTACCGGCAGCAAGGCCAAGGTTGCCGACATGGTCAGCCATCTTGGCGTCATCGTGGCAGTATCGTTGGGCGCCGTATTCCCAGTCGTTCCAGTTGCGCACGGCGGCGTAGCTTCCGATTACGATGGGCGAGATAATGACCATCAGGACGGCCATCAGGGTCACCACGACCGAGAGGACACGGTGAAGTATGAGACACATGTTGAAGTTGAGGAACCGAAGAGGTTGTTCTTCTTGTTGTAGTTCTTCTTCAGTTCGGTCTTCTTCAGTTGTACGTCCTGCTCGAACCAGTAGCTGCAGCAGCACAAGGTAGAGAAAGAACGAAAAAGTGTGAGGCTTGTGGGTAGACAGAGAGAATGTATGCTGGCAGAGACGCCTCAATAGGAGCTAAAAGACCAGTTGGTATTGGTCGCCCGAACATAACGAAAAAAGAGTCAATTGGAGGGCCCAGACGCATACCAGAGTGTCAAGCAAGTATTACCAGGCGGCAGGGGTTCAACAACAGAGTGCCAGGCGATGCAAAGACGAAGTGGGGGGTTGTGAGTACACAGGAAAAGAGAGCAAAAGAGCCTCTTGTGCCTATCTTGTTTGTCACTCAGGCCGGCACCGGAAGCGGTTGGTGGAGAGTCTATTGTCGGAGCAACGAGCACTGCGGTTGCGCCATCCGCCTACGTTCAGGTGCCCGCTTATAAAGAATTTTGAGGAATGTTGGGCAAGAGAGCGCCAACGTGTTTAAAATTCCTTTCGATGTCCATTTGCCGCGAGCTCGCGATGGCTTTCCATGAATCCAGCACTTCTGCTCTCCAAGCGTACGTTCTGACTCGCCAACGTTAGGCGGAGTCTGGCCGAGAGCGCAAGGCGTGTAACGAGAAGCTGTCCCAAGAGGGAGGAAGCTTCTTGGAAGTAGTCGAGGATCGGGAGCCAAACACGAACAACACGGTGTGGCGAGTCGTGATGAGGAATGCCTGTAGAGAAAGTACTTCTCATCTGCGGACGGATCGTTCGTTCGCGTTCCTGGAAAGAGCAGAGAACTACAACATAAGTGAGGAGGAACTGGGGGTGTAGCCCAAACATATCGCTAAAGTAGATACGTGAATGTGTGGATGGATTCGCGCGATCGATGAATGTACACTCTCAAATTTGCCGGTAATAGGCACGCCTCACGCCCACTGGCCGAACACACGCCATACGCCCTCGCGCAGGCGGCAAAGGCCTCCGCTCGCCGCCACATCATTCCCCGCCTTAGTGTTCCGGATTGACTTGAATCTCTAGCGTGGTGTTGTGAACGTCATCATCAGCCTCGCGCAGCTCGTAGTTCTCATGAACGGCGACCAGAGGAGACTCAGACTGCTGCTGTCGCTGCTGTTGCTGCACAGAGGACCCCGGAGAGTCGGCGGTCATGTCGGAAACGGCAGTCGCAAGATGGCGTCGCTTTTCCTCGATGAGCTCCATGGTCTGTGCATAGATGGTGTTGGCCATCGTGACGCCCTCGGTCACCTTGGTCACCGCGGCGGCCAGGTAGGGATTCTCCAGCGCTTTGTTGCTCACTTCAGCGCACTTGTTAAGCGCGCTATCCGTTAAACCGTGATGCTCTGCGAGTCGACAACAAATCACCAACTATTCCAAAATGGACCAGTATTTGAAAAATAATTATGACAATTTAGGGATAAAAATAAAATAAATTTAATAAATAAATAAACGATAGGGTGCGAGATGGGTACCATCGAACGAGGAGAGGGCACGAACGGTGGCATGCCACAAACCTTCGGCCATGAGAACCGAGTCTGCCAGCACCTCAGCCACGCGAGAATATTCCTTTTTAAAATCCATTTAAAAAAGATGAGTTGTTGAATGCTGGCATTCATTTGCACTCAATTAAACTCGTAGCGCTTACCTTCTGTTGAGGGATTTCGTCTCCAAGAAGCTGGATCTCTTCCGTGTTCTTCGTCTCCATGGTTTAGATTGTTGATTGATTCGATGTGCGTGTGCTGCAAAAAGATGCCACGTTTACCAGTCCGTGGTTTTGGCGGGTTTGGACAACGACGTCGCTCATTACGGAGTTTTGAGGTTGCCGACAGCATGTGTCGACAAATATAAAAAGGAAATACATTTTCCATATTTTTCAGCGAAGGAAGATCTGCATAATTTCAGAAGTTGGAAATAATTTCCATTCTTCCAAACTCTTTTATCTCTTAGCAATTTTTCCGAAACAATTGTTTCGGAATAGCCGATGAGCGGAGCGGCACCAGGCACGGACGCTGCAGGCAGGCGGCTTGACCCTGCAAAAGACTACACGACTCTGCTCTTCCATCATACGTGTCCCCTTCCTCTTCCGTCTTCTTGCCGGCAAGTTCCTCTTTGACTTTTTTGATTGCTAGCACTGGCCCGATTGGAAGAGGAGACCAAGCGGCTTGCTGCCCACTCGCAACGACTGGCCACCTTCAACGCAGACCTCACACTGACCTCAGAGCAGTCCCGCTCCTCCCTTCACAACCTGCACGACATTCATCGTGCGCCCAAATAGATACAAAATAAATTTTTAAATCCACTTCGTAAAAATAAGAATGAAAACCCTCGTATTTTTCGGGCGGTGTAAAATCGCGAGGCGATTCGATCTGTAGCACACTTCGACATGCTCAGTCCAAAGCCAAGAAGAAAAGCCTTCAGCGTGCTCTCATGCTTCCTAGCCCCTTCAGGCCCATGGACCTTTGGATGAATCCAGGCACTAGCGACATCGCCATCCTGACCATCATGCAGATCGTGATCAGCGTCATTGAGGAGTAACGGCCAAGAACAGAACGAGGAGAAACATAACGGCGAAGCGTGAAAGGCATGATGTATTACAAAAGCTTCAAGTGTGTTCACTGTTCTCAATCACCTCCAAGTTGGTGTTTTGTCTCTCGTGCTCCAGCGGTGTGGCGTGTATGCGGAAGATGAGGTTGATGATGATGATGATGATGACACCAACTTGAATGGCTGGCATGCTGCTTTCCTCAAAGGACGGTTATGAGGGAGTATTGCTTGGCTTGCTGCACGGTCACTGGTTTGGATGCAGAGAGCTTCTTTCCCTTGGTGGGTTGCTTCTTCTGCTCAGGCCCTCCACCTCTACAACTACCGCATGACGTGGCATCTTGGTGATGCATGGCCCTTTGACCAACACTTTGAGTACAAGGACACACCAGAAGAGAGGAGGAGGAAGAAGAAGGATGCTGCAAGGATGCGCAAGGCTGCACGCACGGCCTCCACAAGGGTGAGGCCACCATGGCAGGAGACCACCAAGAATGATGACATGACAACAGATAATAGTGTGACTATGATGAGGAAGAGAAGCAGGGCAGCAGTGCCTCGGCCCACAGAGAATGGAGGAGGAGGGGTGCGTGTGAGCACCACAGCAATACATACTTGTATTTTCTTCAATGAGTGTGGGAAGCGCCCTGTATGCAGTGTCAGGACCGAGATCTTTGTCTTGACAAACTCAAGAGTTGAGTTGGCAACTTCAAAGAAGTCAAGGCTCAACAGGTAGAAGTTCATGATCAGAGCCTCATCACTCACCCAGGTCTGCAGGATGGCTGCGCAGTGTGTAAGAATTGATGAATATCAGTTTTCATGAAGTTGCCTGTTCAATGTCCTCTCTGTGCTAGGAAGGTTGCCAAACGATCATAGAACTCAAGTGCGTTGAAAGGCTGATATGGTGTGCGCGTGAATGGCGCAGTGTACTTGCGGGCATGCCAGTTGATCATCTCCAAATGGTCTAGTGCAATACAAGTGATTAGTTCTAATGGAGAAGACGCACCAACTGTTGATGAAGGAAACAGCAGTACCAGCCTCAAGAGTTTCAATATACTCGCCCCAAGCGCACGACTGTATTGAAACGAGCCCGTCATTCTCGCCTTCAAGCTTCATGATCATATCATAGGTGAACTTCCAGAACAAAGGTATTTGCTTTCGCTCTCTATGTCCTCCGAATGAATAGTACTTAATGCCAGGCTGGTCAACAACCTATCAGCCGCTAGACAAGTTAGGGGTGAGAGCAAAGCAGTGTGGACTGGCCATGGTACCTTCTTATTGAATTCATCTATACAGAAATCAGTGGTCAAGCAGTGGATTGCATCTGAGTTGTTGAACAGAAACCGGAATAGTCCTTCTAAATGCCATCTGCAATGGACAATCAAACAAAGTTCTCTGTACAATCCAATAGGAATGAATGTAAGTACTGCTTGAATATAACCTCTTTTGTCCAGTTGGCCACTGGGGAACCCTTGTGCGGTGTGCCCACGGTCGTGACGCTACTCACTCTATGTAAACAGTAAAGGATGTGAGCATGCTATCTTTGTTAACTGTGAGCAGGACGTACCCATCGGCGATTCCCAGCTGAGATACCGCATATCTACAATCCAAGCCACCCATTGAGTGCCCTACCAGATTAACCTTCTCTGGCCGCCTCTTTTTCCAGTCCCCTTCCTCCACGCTGGCTCCTGCACTCAATCAGCAGTCAACAATCAGCGTTGTCAGCGAGCCAGCAAAGATGATTGAACGTGCCTGGCTCGGTATGTGCAAGTGGTGGATCAAGAATCTGCATCACTTGTTTCTTGATGCACAAGGCTCGATCATGTACGTGGCCTGTTGATGGCACACGTGATATAAACACTCCACCTTGCGCGCCCTCTTCAGGACGACGTCGCCGTCGCAGCGTCTGTACAATGCCGCCACGCCAGTAATCCAGCTCGATCAAGCTGGGTACCACCTTGAGCGTGTCGAACCCCAGCAAGCCGTGGCACAGCAGGAACGGGTAGCGTGGATCCGTCGGTTCTCGGCTTTTGCTCGGCGGAGGCGGAGGTACTGCACCCTCTGCAAGCAAATGTTAAATTTGCACATACGAGGATGAAATAAATAGTTAAACAAATACAAACAATTACCTTTCTCTTCATCCTTACGCTGCCCAGCATCGTCTTGTTCACCAGATGGTAGGTTACGGGAACGAGTTACGTCTTCCTTCTGTGTAGGTGGGCATCGCGCGGCGGAAGAGGTACGCAGACCGCGCTGGCGCTGCGCTTGTACGAGTCTCCGTGACAGACCCTGCTGGCGCCAACACACAAAGCCTGGGCTTCCCCAGACAGTGGAGCACAGTGCCCTCGTTGGACTGCTGCGGTGGGTCATCCCTCGGCAGTAGTTCGGATGACAATGTTGGCAGGGTCTTCCCTATCCCCGGAATTCAGGCCTGCTAAGTCCTGTTCAGTGGTATGAACACTTTGCTGAGGTGCTTAGTACTTAAGGCTGTGTTATCGATAGTCCCACTCCTGACAGACCGAACTTTCCAACAAGGTAACGGCTTGATCAAGCTGCCGTACTTGGAAGTCAACCAGAAAAATACAAAATATGCAAGCTATGTAGAGGTCGACATATAAAAATGGTCATTTATGGGAGATTTCGAGTAAATGGATTGCGACAAAGCCGCGTAGACCAGTCAACTCCTTACCTCCTTTTTGGTGTGTTCTTTCGTCCCCGCCGGCGTAGACCAGCCACAAAACAACCAACTCTATCTACACGACACAGACGACATCAACTCCAACAACAACCCCCAAAACAAATGGCTGAACGTAAGGTACTGAAGGAAGCCTCATCCTAATTTCTTCCCTTGTTCGCAAATTTTCATTTTCCTCATTCCTGGATCCTTTGAATTGACTAACAAATCATTTGCCCAACTACTCCTCTTAGGGATTCTTGATCTTTGGTGGCAACGGATGGCTGGGCGGCATGCTCAAGCAGATGCTTGAGGAACAGGGTGAGACCGTGTACGTCGCTAAGGCCCGTCTGGAGGATCGCGCCGCCATCAAGCATGAGCTTGAACAGTGTCGCCCGCGCTACGTGCTCAACGTGGCTGGTGTTACCGGTAGGCCCAACGTCGATTGGTGCGAGGATCACAAGATTGAGACTACCAGGTAACCATCGTCTCTTGAGAAGATTTGAAAAATCAATCCAGAAAAAATAAAATCATAATGAATAATAATAAAATTAAGTAAATAATAAATAATTCATTGTGAGAACTGACCGTTCTTGTGGAACATCCAGGGCCAACATTATCGGCACGCTCAACTTGGTGGACACCTGCTTCGCGGAGGGCATTCACGTGACCAACTACGCCAGCGGTTGCATTTACGAGTACGATGCGGACCACCCGATCGGAAGCGGCAAGGGCTTCAAGGAAGAGGATACCCCGAACTACGCTGGTTCCTTCTACTCACACTCCAAGATCATGGCTGAAAAGGTATCGTTGTCGTGGAATCACTCAAACATTGAAACGCCAGTTTGGGCGCTGACTTTGTCGCTTGGGACGGTTGTGCAGCTGTTGCAGCCCTACACCAACGTGCTCACCCTCAGGATCCGCATGCCTATTTCTGATGACCTTAGCCCGAGGAACTTTGTCACCAAGATCTCCAAGTATGCTAAGGTATACAAGCTTCTAACTGCTCATGTGCACCCACATATATCTGACTGTCGCGTAAAACATAGGTTGTGAATGTCCCCAACTCGCTGTCGATTCTTCACGACTTGCTGCCGATCTCTATCGACATGACAAAGAAGGAGCGCAAGGGCGTTTACAACTTCACCAATCCTGGTGTTGCCTCTCACAATGATGTGCTTTCTCTCTACAAGAAGGTGCCTCTCCTCCTTCCTTGTGAAGAAGCAAGCTGAAGCTGATAGGCTATTTGCCTGTTTACAACAGTACATTGACCCATCATTCAAGTGGGAGAACTTTACCATTGAAGAACAGGCCAAGATCCTGAAGGCTGGTCGTTCCAACAATGAGCTGGTGCGCCCTTGCCTCTGAGATTTGGTCTGCGCTGAGAGCGTAGTGAAGTTTTGCTAACTTCCTGTCTGCCCACAAAATTACAGGACGTGAGCAAGCTCCTTGCTGAATACCCTGATCTTCCCGAGATTCACACAGCCCTGGAGCAGATGTTCCAGCGCATGAGGAAGAACCTTGGTCTTGACAGTGCGTGAGCTGGTGCAGCCACATGAAGTGGAACACTTTACCTTGGCGTTTCCTCTCTCCGCCACACACAGAAGTGTATTTGCGAAACCCAATTTTCATTTTGGAAAATCCAAATGATTTCGTAAATTGATATAAAAATGGTAATACAGTGGTGTTGTTCGTTTCGTAGGAGGTATCCAGCGCATAGTGCGCGTGTGGCAGTTCCTTGGTCGCCAAGAAAAGAGAACAGCCCGAGGCGTGGTAGACCGACCCTCCTTTTCCTCCTTTTCCAGGGCTGGCTCGAGCCCCCCCTCATTCCTGGCCTCCCTCCGCCCGGCGAGTACCACATACCTATCGATAGGTAAGGCGAGGATTCGCATGCAAAAGGAGACCGCAAGACCCAGCAGTCCTGCTGGGTCGCCGTCAATCGGCGGCACCAGCCCAGCAGCTGCCCAACGATGGATACGTGAAGGTTTTCGGGACGACGGATGCCTGTACCTTCAGGTACATGAGGATAACACTTTATTATTATTAAATTTGAATTCTTTATTCCAAAATCCTCATTTAAATTCATTTACGATCTCAATTGATTTGTTTTCTGAGGTTTTAAATCCGCGTCTTTCATCTTCGCCACACATGATAAGCGTCGTTTTCATTCTTTCTTCGCTTTCGCTTTCTCCGCAGCATCTCAAAATCATCCACTACACGGTACCTCTGTAACAAAGCTATTTTAAATCTTTCATCCAAATTCCTCTCCTGATTTTCAAAGATTTTCAAATTTTATTTATTTGTTTTATATAATCTCACGATTTTTGTTGTTTTTGCGTGCTGTGCAGAGCAAGGACCTGAGTATCGCAGACGTGGCCGCCATTGTGGACGAGCTGCTCCGCGCTTATGCAAATCCACCGACACCCTTCCCGCTGCTGACCCAGCTCACGCTGTCCTACAACGGACGGCTGGGGGACAAGGGTGCGGAGCAGGTCGCCCGACTACTGCGCGCGACGCCGTCACTTCAGTCCCTCTATGTCGCTTGGGTACCTTTGGCTCAGACATGTCCGTTGTGCTCCGTAGAGCCCGCCTGACCTTTTACAATTGTCCCCACATGCACAATGTCGTCTGCAGTGCGGAATCGGACCAAAAGGAGTTAAAACGATAACGTCCGCGGCGGCCAACCTAAAGGGACTCTATCTTGGGTTCAACAAAATCGGCAACGAAGGCGCCCAGCATCTGGCTGATCTCATAGCAGCTAACACTGCTCTAGAACATCTGGGTCTGGGAAAGGTTCGCTATTCTTGCTGACTCTCTCACAAGATTTCCTCTCAAGGCCTTAAACTATGTATGCAGTGTAACATAGGGAACGAAGGAGTATTGAGTATTGCCCGATCTCTCGAAGCGAATACGAGACTACGAACAATATTCTTCAATGATGAATCGGTATCTACTCGTCCCAGGCACAGGAACGTAGAGTGGGCACTGATAGCACCCTCTTTAGATAACGCCAGCAGGAGCGCGAGCTGCAGTGGAAGTCATCCTTGCCGGACCTAATCGAGTGATGGAGGGACTAGGTTTCGGTGGTTCGGAGCCGTTCATACAGGCAGAGCGTCTGTGGGTTGACCAGCGTGATAAGCGGCCAGCTATCAGCCAGAGTCCTGCCCTACATTGATGAAAAGCGAAGAGCAGAACCGCTTCGATTGTCTGCGTAGCGTTTGGAGCGCGAGCCGACATGTTGATCGGCTTACATGGTGAATCAGCTTGTACGTAAGTCGCTATGCGATGTACTCCGCTGTGATTCCCTGCATCCACCAACTGGTGTTGTACGCTCTCTTGCTTCGCTCAATGCATGTCTATTTATTCTTGTGCAAACCTCGCGTAGCTCACAATTCACGAGGCCACAACACCGACCTTGTGGGTGGTGTTCAGCATCTGGCTGAGTGTGGGGTTGCTAATCATGAAATGCCTTAGAACTGCACCGCAGGTTCCAGCAGTTGGATTTGTCCTGTTCCCGAGGAGGTAAGCATGATCAAAAAAGAAGCAAGTAGGAGGAGCAGAATGTGAACGCACCGGCATGAGCGTCGATCTCCACCTCAACACCGATTGGGAGGGTGTACTGAGCGTCGAGCTCATGACCTGACAACAGCAGCCATCACGTGTTAGGTTTATGGAAATAGCTCCCTCCGTCCGCGTTAGGAGGGCGTACCGAACATGCCACCAGCGAAGGCGGGAATGCCCAAAGGCTTGATTTTCTGATCGATGATCACATCGAGGGACAGCGTGCGGTTCGGATTCGAAGCCTCACAATTCGTGCACCTGTGGGCGATGGAGTGAGCACTTCACTTGCGCGAGAGGGTTGGGAATGCTTGGGGTGATAACCTGCCAAACACGAAGCCAGAGATGACGTTGAGGAAGCCGGCCAAGTCAACTTGAGTCAGATATCTATCGATGCGGTAAGGCTCCTCGCCAACCTCTGCAATCAGACAGAGATTTAACCATCGGTTCACCAGGAAGAACGACTTTGCGTGACGTCATACCTTCGAGAAAGAGGATAGCTCCCCTCATGTTGTCGCGGGTTAGGAACGACGAACCAATCAGCGCGCTGAACACGGACAAGTTGCCTCCGATAAGCTTACCACGGGCCTTGCCTGAGAGATCGTATTTTAGGTTAGAGAGGAGTGACTTTGTGCGGATGGACAGAGGACGATACCCGGAGTGATGGTACGAATAGGTACTTTGTCCGTATTGCTGAGGCGGAGGGCGGAGCCTTGCTGCACAATCTGATGAACTACCTTCCCCGAAACACCGTCGCCCTTGCTCCACCACTGGTCCACTCCCATAGGCCTTGATTGACATACGCCGAAATGCATCATCAGTAAACGATCATTGTAGCTCAAGTTCTCGCGAGCGGCTGACGTCATGCTACCCGTGGAATGTGATGAGGCCTGTCTTGGTGTGGATGGCATTGAGAAGGCCGGTCAAGTCACTGTAGCCCATGATCACCTTCGGGTTAGCCGCAATGATCGAGTAGTCCAGCTGCATTGGAAATCAATAAATGAGTGAAACCAGCCATCAATAGAGAATGAACGATCGTCGTCCGCGCACCATCTCGAGGAAGCGATTGCAGCCCCACCCGCCGCGGTTGGCAACAATCATCTTCACGCTGGGATCCTTGAACATGGCCATCACGTCCTCGGCACGCTCTGTACGGGAAGTGCAGCACACAAACGAAGGTGAGATGAGGTGCGGAAGAAGTGTCGATGATGTCATGTTCTTCTGCATATACCAGTGTCGGTGCCAGCGAGGTAGCCATACTCGTCGAAGCAGTTGGGCGCGAACTTAGGCTTGAGTCCCAGCGGGGCCACAGTCTGGTTAATGTGCTCCGGGTACGTCTTCGGCGTCCACGAGGAATAATAAATCGGACTCGCTGTAAACAGCCATTATTATATTTTCATTTCGAAAACAAATAAATGGAAAGAATAATGTTTGAAGTAATAAGTGCGGACCAGGAGAGATGAAAGCGATGGTGTCGCCCGGCTTCACCACGGGCGGCCGGAAGGGCGCGGCCGACCCACTCTCCATCGTCGCAAACACCAAACAGAGCACAGCGAGGACCTTCCACGCGTGGGGAGTTTGTTGTGGTCTTTTCGCCGGCATGCTTGTCACTCAACTCAGGACTACTCGCTTTCTTCGTTTTTCGTTCTTTCCTTTCCCTTCGTTTTTCATTTTTCGTGCATTACATCTGATTCGCGTACGCAGTCAAGAAAGTTGAAGCATGCTGTCTTTGTTTACGCGGCGTGCCAACAAGACTGCATCAGCATAGGTGCACTGCGGACGGGAAGAGAACGAAAGTGAAATCCAATGGAGGAAGAGAGCTCGGTTTCAGGGTTCTATTTCGCCCAGGTAGATCTTCTTGTCCGAGCTGCACGAGGCAATGATGGGCTCGTTCGGGTGGAATGCAACTTCGTTCACTGTGCCTGTGTGGCCGGGGAGCTTGTACACCAACTGTCTTGTCACGCTGTCCCAAATGTACACCAACCTGAACATACAGCGTATGTGTGAGTTCGCGCATGAAGTGCATTCAACAGTGAGAAGACAAGCATACCGATCAGCAGATCCTGCAGCTACTCGGCTGCCATTAGGAGACCAACAGGCCTTCAGCAGGTTCTGGTCGATTCCATGCTGCAATCACAACATTGTGATACGCTTCCAATTAATAAAGAGCCCAGCAATATCATGTGGAAGGCAAACACATACCACGGCGCCTGTGAACACTTTCGTTAGGCGGTTATCGCCAGGCACGTAAGGACGCATGTCATGTACGTGGAGAGAGTTGTCCTACAAAAGGTCAAGCGTGAGAAGGGAAGCAGGGCACTTCAAAAGAAGGAATTCATGTACTGACCATAGAATTCGAAAGAAGATGGTGCCCATCGGGGCTTAGTTGTATCGACGTGATGATGTCCCGATGCGATTCAACGCTCAGGGATATCTCATCTCGGCGGAGATCCCACACGTGGATCTTGCCGTCGATGCCGCCAAAGTAAACCTGTTCGTTGTTGTGCGAGATCGCTACTGCGGTAACCTGAAACTTGTGTTCATGGGTTTGTGCGCTCCGCTTCCTGCGAAGATCCCACAGCTGTGTTGGAGTTGCAAAAGAAGCATTAGTTTGTCTGGCTCTGAAAATTGAAGAAGAAAGGTGCACCTTTACGGTCTTGTCGTCAGAGCCGCTCACGAGCAGACCACCCTTCTTGGAAGGACAGCAGCTGTTGACAAAAGAAGTGTGTTCCGTGAACTTCTTTACACGTACGCCCACCACAGTATCCCAAGCCATTACAGTCTTGTCTGCGGAGGCTGAGAACAATCGTCTATATCAAGAAACCGGTTACACGTTAGAATAACTTCACACTGAAGAGAATGATGCAACGCACTCGCCATCTGGGCTCCAGTGAATCTCCTGAACGGCATTCTTGTGCCCTTCAAAGACGTGGTAGTTGGTGCAATCGCCATGCACTTGCCACAGGACTGCACAGAGAAGCCAACATTCACACAGCTTCAAGTCAGCCATGTTTAACGCAAGCACACACTGCCCTGCTCGCCATCTTCCCCTCATACACACACGTACAGATCTTCTTATCGAAACCGGCCGAAGCGAGGGACTGACCAGACGGATCGAACTTGCAAGTATAGACTTCCGCTTGGTGGCCCTCCAGCAGCACTATGGGCGCCAACAAACTAGACGTGCGAGGCACCCCCTGCAAAATATTTAATCATATTCAGAATTAAAAATCATTTCATTTTAGCAAAATTAGCTCTTATTGGTAAAATCAATTGAGAAATTAAAAATGTTTGTACATGAATTCAAGTACACATTAGTCCAAAAAATAAAGAAAATAACAAAAACAGTACCGCTACAATGAGCTGCCCGCCCTTTTCCTCATCGGTCCTCGATTTTTTCACTACCAAGGCCTTGGCATCTGCAGAGGGAAAAAATTCCATTTCAGGTCCTCACCAGTGGAGGGAAGAACAAATTGATGATCACACACGCACCTGTGTTGGTGCTTTCGAATTTCCTCTTCTCCATTCCCTGTCTATCGATTTGATTTCGATGCAGAGATCGAAAAATTTCAATTAAGCGCTGAAAAGCTGAAAAAATTGAAAGGAAAAAGCCAGGAAAATGTTTTTCAATTCAAATCTCAAAAAAACTCAAGATGGAGGGCAACAATAGCAATCCACCACCGCCCACCACATCCAAGGATCTCCTCTTTTGTGATGCCGAGAGTGGTACCGTTTCATCACCTTCGTTGGATTTTGCAATTCTTTTTTCCATTCTTGATCCGGCAAATTTCAAATGGAAATTATGCATAATTTGCAATTTCTAATCGATTTATGAAAATTCAGAATCAAAGCTGTTCATAGCTGATGGCAAGGACCGAATTCATCCCAAGCCGCCACAAATCACGCGACTTCCTGCCAGTTCTGGTACGACCGTACCGACAGGGAACAGTTAACATCAGTGAAGTGAGGACTAACATACAACGGACTGGTGCAGTGCTGGCAAAGGCCCGGGCATTCCTTCCGATGATGGCTGCGGCCAACGCTCAGTTGCAAGAGACAATGGTGACTAACCCTGAAAGCGTCAACATCGAGAATGTTGAGGAGGGCAAACCCTTTGTACAGATGGTACGGTTATATCAGCTGTTCGATTGGAATTTTTTGATCACGTCCAGATGGAACACTTCTACTGTGGGATGCTGTGCAAGTTGCTTGATAACCCCTGATGCTCACTCATCATGACCACAGAAATTGTCGTTCCTGGGAGAAGCACCGGAGGGAGGAGAGCAACCTAGCGATAGCAGCGATGAAGAGAGCAGTGAGGAAGAGGAAACATCAGAAAAAGAAGGTGAGGAAGAGGAATCGGAGACCAAGACGCCTGGCAAGCGAAGACGAATCATCGAAGAGATCGGTGGACATGATGAGCGGCAAGAGGAAGACCAAACTAACGCCATGGAAACGACCAACATGGAGTGATATTGCTGGCTAGCAAGTGCATTCTTCGCCATTTCGCTTTTCTTTGGCTTCCCCTTTTTTCATGATTTTTCTTTCTGTTTTCTCTCTGTCGTATTTCCAAAAAGGAAAACATTTTCTCTCGATTTTCATGAAGACGTCACATTTCCGCACTTTCTAATTGAAATTTCGCTCATAAATCGGTGTATTCCATGCAGCAAACGTTTCCTTCTGAGGCAGAGAAGCAAGAAGCTAAGCAAGCTTTCCCGATCATGGAACACGTGGACCACTACGGACATCCTACCCACCCCAAGTTGGAGCGCGTGGTGGGATCGCCCTTTCACGACCCAGCGGCTGTGGGTCCGGTCGACACTGTCACCCGCTTGACCCGCGAGCAGCTGTTCCATGACATGAAGGTGAGGGACCTGCTCATGGCCTTGGACGTGCCACCGGCCGGGCGCGATGTGATCTTTCTTCATGGTCACAACACTGTGGAGACGGCTCTTGAGGTTCGGTTTTGTTGTCTTCTCTGCAGTGCTGATGTCACCAGCCGTCTCCTAACACCACCAACCTCTATGCTGCAGGTGCTGGCGAAGCATCGTATTCTGTCGGCGCCTGTGTGGGTTGAGCAGCCTGAAAGAGGCTACACTCAAGTGGACGTGCAGGATTTGGCAGCTGCGCTCTTCCAGATGCACGGCGAAGACGTGGAAACGGTGAAGAACAGTTTCTTCCAACGATCGGTGCTGTCGGTCTGCAGTGCGTGCCCCACTTCTCAGTGGAAGGTGTACGCATAACAAAACAGTGTTAACGCAATTCATGCACAGGTATCTCTCAGCGTGACCAGATGAGGCCAGTAACGCTCGATACACGAGTCGGAGACGTTCTTATCGCTATGGTGAATGTAGCGCATCGTGTGATTGTCGTGGATGACTCGCGGTTTGACTCTTCCAAACTACTCCATGTCGTCAGGTGCGATAGTAACGTAAGGCACTTGCTTGCGTTAGCTTAACTCACATGCTTGATGCTGTTAGCCAATACGACATGCTTCGATTCCTTGATAAGCACGCTGATCGATTCCCTTTGGACCTCAACGCAATCGAAGCAAACCAGGTGATGAATGCTCACATAGTGTCGGTTCCGCCCACTACTCGGTAAGAGGGCCCCACCTCGAATTGATCAGGGGCGCTCTGGCTAACATGATGGATACTGCAGAGTGTTTGAGGCGCTTGCCAAGTGCCTGCAGCACAAGTACAGTGGTGTTGCTATCATCGATCCTACCCATAATGCTTTTCGAGGACATCTATCTGTGAGCGATTTACGGGTCCGTGATGCGTCATGTTTGATTGACTACGATGGTTTTACTGATCAAGACTTGTCGAAATCAGGGTATCACTCCAGCACAGTTCGGCGACTTGTGGCTTCCAGTTACCGATTTCCTCGCTCTTAGAGGCGCAGTACGACTGCCTGCATCATATGATAATTGTGTCTTTCTTCTCTACTCACTTGCCCACAGGCAACGCGGCCTACCATTTGGGTCACGCCCACTTCTCTGCTGACACATGTGATCCGGCGTATGATCGAGAATCACGTTCACAGGTCAGTATGAGGATTCCCTGTGTGTAGGTTCAGATCATCACGACTGACACCATTACCTGTGCTTCTTAGAGTTTATGTTGGCGATAGGATGGGTCACGCAGTGGGCCTGATATCCATCACCGACATCCTCGCTTTCCTGCTCGCGCGTATGTTTTCTTCTTAGTTCACAGCAACAACTCCCTGTGCTGTGCGCACCAAAGGACGCTGCCATGTCATTCCAACTTGCAAGCTACAACACAAACATTCGCTTGTCTGTTTTCACCTGGCTGAACACCAAGCCAAGTACCCTCTTTCCTCACTGCCTGTCTTCCACAAGTCCTTGTCCTGTGCCCTCTAATCGCCGCGTTCGATGTCCCACCATTTATGGTTCCTTCCATCGGCGCTACCGCCTTTTTCGGCGAGTCATCCACAACAGCACAAAAAGGCCTGAAGCTTTCTTGGTTTCCCTTCCCTCATACATAACTTAACTCAACCCACTACTACTTCTCCTACGACGAGAGACTCACAGACACCGTTGAGTCCAAACATACTTCACTGATAACACAGAGTCAAAAAAAAAAAAGATGAGCAGTGCACGCAAGGTCATCGCTGTGCTTGGTGTGGGTCCTGGCATTGGGCGTGCCGTGGCCGTCAGGTTCGAGTGTTTTTTAAAAATAATTAGAATATATATTTTTGCTTTATTTTCGGTTATTAAAATATTTTTCATACAATGACCAACGTAAAAATAAAATGAATTTATTTATTTATTTTTTGATATTTTATTGCAGGTTCGCTAAGGAAGACTTTGCTGTGGCACTGTTGGCACGATCCCCCGAGAAGCTGGAGGCGGTGGCCAAGGAGATCAAGGAGCTCAATGTACATTTGCTGTCCCAATCATGATGATGGTGGTCTTCCTGTTCATGATGGGTGAACTGTGTGAAACAGAGCACGGTCAAGACGCTGAGTGTGCCGACAGACGCCACGGATCCCCAGTCGGTCAAGCAGGCCTTTGAGAACATCAAGAAGGAGCTGGGTTCGCCTGATGTACGCTCTCGCCAGCGCAGAGTTGATGCCTACATTTATGGGCATGCATGACCTGACTGATTTCGTGTTTGATGTGATCAAGGTGCTCGTTTACAACGCTGGCGCCTTCAAGTACGGAGGCATTCTGGACGTCAGTCCGGATACCTTCCTCGATTTGTGGAAGGTACTTGGTGTTGTTTGCTCTTACGTAAGAGGCCTGATTGCTTACCAATCATCAATGCAGGCCAACTGCTTCGGAGCATTCTTGGCCACGCAAGAAGTTCTTCCGGGCATGGTGGAGAAGGGAGAGGGAACTATTCTCTACACAGGTGCTACGGCTTCTCTGAGGGGCAGTGCCAAGTTCTCTGGCCTGGTACTCGGCAGCTTTGCTTTGGTCATACTCTCTTGCACGGCCGCGATCTAACTTGTTTGGGCGATGACAGGCCGTGGGCAAGTTTGGACTTCGCGCACTCGCGCAGTCCGTAGCAAGAGAGTACGGACCGCAGGGCATCCACGTCGCCCACATCATCATCGATGGCCAGGTCGACCTTCCATCGACCATCCAGCGATATGGGGACCGCCCTCGTGACTCGTTCCTCAACTCGGACGCCGTGGCAGAGGAGTACTGGAACCTGTACAAACAGAACAAGACCACCTGTACGAAGGCCTTGCTTGCTTCGTGCAGCAAAGGAAGGGCCATCAACTGATCCTTTCTCTTGCTCATTTGATCTGAATAGGGACGCTGGAGCTCGATCTTCGCCCATACGTTGAGAAGTTCTAACTCTTGCAATGCACAGACATCTGGATGGAGCCTTGTGCTTCATGTGGTTCGATACTGTTCTGATCACCTTCAGTAAAAGACATGTTTGCCAAAACGCTAGCATGAATCGATTAGCAAGCTTGGTATTGTATCACATGAGCTTCAAGTGTACACGAGAGGCGATTGCTCTACGCTTCAGAAGTTCTCATACAGGAGAGGCTTACGCGTAGGCGGGAACAGAGTCTTGAGCGACTTCCTTGCTGCCCTAGCATCATTGGCGGTCATCTTGGAGAAGGAGGCCCAACCTCGGCACTCAAGCTCAGCAGCTCCATCTTGCACGATGCCGAAAACCAGTGCGGTGAGACCGCGGATGTCGATCTCAGGCTCGGCACTTTCTCCCTTCTTCGCTTCCTCCCTTGACTTCACGGTGAGGACACCTTGCTTCACGCCAAACCGGAATCGGCGTTGGTGGTTGCGCGAGAAGAAGGGATCGAGCAGAGTGAAATCAAACTGCAGCGTTTCAGATCCGCCCACAGGCATTCCTGCTAGACTCTTGACCGAAACGACGCGGGCCATCTGCGGCTTCTGAAATTCCACTGCGCGGATGAAAGTGGAGGAATCGCGAGTCAGTACTGTAGGAGCTTACCAGTTCTATCAAGCACAAAAGCTGAACTGACCTGAATTAACATGATAGGAAGAATCCGCTGCCCAGTTCTCGAAGTCGTCCTCCGGCGAGATAAACAAGGATGCCGTTTTCATCTTTTTGTGATCATTTCTGGTCAGTATTACAAAACTGACGTCACTTCAACAGGGCGAGGTGTACGTGATCCGCATGGTAGCCGATCCAACTGAGAAGGGCCATACGAGCGGTGGCGTTGACGTAGGCAAATACATCCACATCCATTTGGCCGGAGAAGAAAGGTCCAAGCTGCACGAAAATAAGCTTCAGACTACCACGCTTTCATACGAGAGCCTTCGATCCATTGATGTACCCTATATCCCATTACACCAGCGATTCCCTTACTATCCCGTACAACGACCGCCCAGTGCGGAATGATCTGCAACGATTGAAGAGATTGTCAGTCAACGGATGGCAGAAATATGAAGTGAGAAATGTCAAGGGTACCCTTTCGCTCCAGTCCATACGTCGCTCAAGTCGCTCATCAGCGTAGCGCGCGAATCCGTGCGTCTTCTTCTGCATTCGGGCGAGAAGTTGCGAGTACTCCTGGGATCACAAGCATCATTAATTGATGGCGACTAGGGAATGAGCATCATGAGTAAAAGGCGAACCTCTTGATTAAACTCGTTGGCCTTCATGCGCTCGATTTGCAGTTCGGGAGGAGGCCTGAGCGTAGAAAAAACGCCCGGAGAGAACACGATCTGACGCTTGGAACCCACGCATATGTAGCCCATCCGTTCGTAGAACGAAGCCTTGAAAGGATACAACGTGGAGAAGGGGATGTCCTGCTCCTGCATGAACGATAGCGCGGCTTCCATCATCGCTGCTACATATCCCTTCCTGAATCCACACACCATTATTAGTTCACACAAAAAATCATCAGAGGAATGCGTAGCTCACCTCCTTTCCTCGGGGAAGGACGCCACGCCACGCATGCCGCCCATGGGGAACACGACGCCTCGCACATTCTGGGTCATGGGAAGGAGTCCCGCCGCCGCAGCCACGCTGAGCATAAACACAGCACATCCCCGGTGATGCGTGAGTCAGGCGAATTGAACGCTGCCTTATGTCAGCTATCACGTACGTCTGGCTGCCGTGCTTGAGAACGAAGACGACCACCTTCTGCAGGTACGGCGGTACCTCGACCAAGACCGAACTGCAAATGTGTATGACGGAATGAAAGACGTCCGGTTATTAATTCCATGAACAGAAAAACCGAGCACCATGCCCCGACACGCAAGGTGTTACCGCCGAGAGTGGGAGGGGACGCGTACTTGGGGTCTTCAGAATTGGGGTCGCCGGAGGGCCGGAAGCAGTAGCCGCGGAGCAGCCACCAGCCGCGTAGCAGCTGCAGGTCGTTGGCCGCGCGAGACAGCCGCAGGTCATCTTCCTTCCGGAAGCGGCTGTTCTCAACCGGTACGGACACACTGGCGCTCCAGGTCGCAGGCGGGTGCCAGCTACCGGCCGGCGTAGAGGTACGGACGTCACCGCTCATGGGAGGAACGCACAAAACAAGGGATTCCATAAGATGCCTCCCCGTCCTGTACCTTCACCGTTGTACGCGGCTGCAACAAGGGAAGAAAACAACAAGTCGGGAAAATTGCCGCACACGTTGGTCCCCGACCGACCAAGTATGTGAAATGAATGTGAAGAATTTTTACTTTGTTATGTTCGAAAACGATTTGAATTTACGGAAATGCAATCAATTTATTCTTGTACATTTAGGTTTTGTAAACGGCGAGTGCCACTTACTTCGCGGTGAAGCGCTTCTCGCACCCTCTGCAGAAGAATTGGGGGCCGTCCAAACTGGGAGCACAGCCGCCAAGACGGACACGGCTGTTGGGACGCTGGGAGTATTCTAGCAAGCTGGAGGAGGGCTTTCCGTGAAGGATAAACGCCACCTTTTCGTTCTGCTGGCACGTAGGACACGAGGGTCGTGGCTTGGCCTCATATTTTGCTGCTATTTGGTCAGCGGTCTCCATGTCTGCTTGGTGGTTTGTCTTCTCCAAGCTTGGCTGAGTTCAATTTTTGCAAGAAGGCAAAAAGCACGATTGGCTCGGAATTTGGATAAAATGCGGAGAAAAACTAACATTTTTGGTATTTCGATATGGAATTCAAAATATTTGTTATATTCGGAGTTGAGTATTACAGTTACAGATTTGGCGGGAAGTGAAAAAAGCGAAAACAAAACTAACAACACAAACCTTACCCCAACTTGGCGCGATGTGATGGAGGGTCGTACACAAGGCAGAGAACAAGGAGATATCTCCGTCGTGTGTGCCATATGCCTGGAGGAAGTGGGACACAAGGGCAGGCAGGGCACCGGCGAGCTAAGTGGATGCAGCCACCTCTTCTGCTACCCATGCATCCTGGAGTGGAGCAAGGTGACCAACTCCTGCCCCTTGTGCAAGCAAAAATTCAGCCGCCTCACGCAGCGCAGTCAGGTAAGCTCATTCCTCACTTTCCTCGTCCTCCATATGTTTAATTCCGGGAAAACGGAGCGCATTTCTTGGAAACAAAATGGTTTTTATTTATTTTATATTTGTTTTCCGAATTAAATGGTGCAAAAACGCGAAAATTGATATGAAATACGGAGCTATCAATATTTACAGGAGGATTTTGTACTTTTTGTATTTTTAGCAACCACTCACTGAGTGAGGTGATGATGCTGTGCTCTGCATGTCCCCAGGCGGAGTGTGGTGTTTCTGTACAGCGCGTCGTCCTCATTGCAGAGAAGAGGCAAGAGCACGAGTACGACATGCAGGTATGTTGATGCTGAGTGACCCTTTCTTCACTACTTTGGCACGATGCTGAGACTCACCAAACTTGCAGGAGTTGCAGGAGGCCTACGGCGAAGGTGCAAACGACGATTCATTCATTGATGACCGGTCCGATGACGAGATCGAACGTGAAGCACAAGTTGAGGCAGGCGAGGACGACGACACAAATGAGCTGCAATGGCTACGGCAAGAGACCAGACATCGAGAGCGAAGGGAAGCAGATGACGAGGCTGAGACCATCGTGTTTTCTCAAGATGGCCGTCGGTTACGGAACACGCGTGCGCGGCGGAAGCGAGATGCAATAACGCGATCACAGCCGAGCCAGGAATGTACATTGAGCCAGGCCGAGCGCGAGTTGAAGCGTTTACGTACAACGCGGCAGTGCACGCTTGCAGAAGTTATGCAGAGACGAAGATCAGCTAGACCGCGACCTCTCGGCTCCGGACGCCTGCACAGCACACAGGAAGACAGTTCACAGGACGAAATCATTCTGCTCGATAATCATATCGAGCCGAGTCCAAGTCTCAGCATGGGCGAAGGATGTGGACCGACGCAGGACACGAACCAGGCATCGAGCGGAAGTCTTCCTCTAAGCGGCGGTAGCAGCGCTGAGCAGTACACCACTCCCACACAGATCTGGGTGCGACCAAACAGTACGACGGCCACCGCTGCAGGTACTGGTCTCGCGAACAACAGATCGATCACCTCGTACTTCACTTCGTCACAGGAGAGCGCTCATTGTACGCAGACAGCCCTCTCGCCCATACAGCTGTCGCCAGCTTCATCGGAGTCTCCGCTAGAGAGCAGCTTATCATCGTGCTTTCCGCTTTCACGCACGCTTGGATTGCCCTATTCATCTCAGTCATCTCAAGCAAGGCCTTCGGCTGGCCGAAAGGCGTCAGCGAGTCGAGGAGGAGGAGGAGGACAGAAAGGAGGCAGTTCGCAGCAGAATAGTAGTTCGTCGGCTCGAAGGCGTGAGGATAAGGAAAACCGACCCAACTTGGCCTTTTACATTGCCTCCGTCTCGCCATCTGCGGCTACGACGACATGCTCCCAAGCCGTCTCTAGCTGTCTTGACTATATATCCTCTTCGCCGTCTACTCCACCACTGACCTCCTTTGCGATACCCAGGTGTGCGCCACCTGTGCGTTCAGCTCCATGTCGAGTCCAGATCACACCCACGACCACCAATTCATCATCTTCCGCTTCTGAATCGTCTTCCTTCACTTCCTCCAGCACGCTTTCAGCAGCCCAAGCTTCTTCTGGCCCTTCTTCTTCTTTTTCCACTTTGGCTGTGCCAACCCTCCTTACACAACACCAGTTTCAAGCTCTATCTGCAGTGCGCGCAGAGCTTATGCCGTTCTTCAAGAAGAACATCCTATCCCTGTGCGAGTTCAGGGACGTCGCCAAAAAGGTTCGCTCGTCTTCCCCAAGGATGGGATCAGGCTTGGATGAGGCCACTCCCTGACAAGTTCTGTATTTCTCTTCTTCTTCTCCAGGTGTGCGAGCAGTTCATTGAGGAGGAACGACGCGACTTGCCTTCCAAGTCTCTATGCTTGACGCCTCGACGAACGCTAAAGATCAAGAGTATGGTTGAACGTGAGCTCAATCTAGATTGCGGAGGCCTCACCATGAGGAGGACCTGATCTTCTGTATTTGTTCCGATCATAATTGTGCTATTGGAAGAATTCCATTCCTGTCCGTGATATATATATATATACATTCAGAATGCTCCTTGATGCCTTCGACAACAGCGAGGGCGAGAAGTCAGCTGCTTTGTTTGCAACCCTGGGTAGGTAGGCGACGTGTAGCACTTCTTGACCTTCGTGCCTGGCCACCTTGGGGTAAGAGCAAGTGCGAAAGTTCATTCTCCAATGAGCAATGCATACGTTGAATTCCACAGAAAACACTCACAAATACCCATGTGTCGACAGCGAAATTAGCCTTTCGATTGGCTTGTCTTGGGCTTCGCTACAACTTCGGTAAGAAAACCGCAGACCAGCACCACAAGACAACCACCTCACAGCGAGTGTGCACACCATCATCTCAACTTTATCACCATCATCATCATCATGCTCAAGGCCAAGGCGTACAGCGTTGTAGGGAGCAACATCGAGCAGTTGGGCACCGAACTCGAGAGGCGGTGCAAAGAGACCGCCGCCGCGACTGAAGCCGAGGTTCGGCCGCCTGTAGCCTCCCTTTGCTTTCACAACAAACCACTGGCCAGTGTTGTTTCTCTCTTTGGGTTGACTGATGATCCTCTCCTTCTTGTTCTTGTTCTTGTTCTTGTTCTTCTTCTTGTTCTACTTCTTCCCTTTCTTCTTTTTCAGTGGCACAAGACTGGCAAGTCGACTGGCCTGCTCATCTGGCGTGTCGAGAACTTCAAGGTACACCGAAACGTCACGTGACGCGCTGGCCATTGGCTGGGCACAGCAACACATTTGTTGGTTTGCGGGCGGCTGCGGAAACCCAGTGATTTGTTCGCTATTGGCTGTGCTTCACGGCAGGTCGTACCGGTACCGCCGCGCACGTATGGGCAGTTCTTCGATGGCGACTCGTACATCGTCCTTAACGTGCGTTCATTGCTTGTGTAACACTGACCAACTGGGCCGATGAAACTGATGAACACAATGCACGGACATTTGCAAAAACGCAGACTTACGGACGACCTGGGAGCTTCCGCTATGACCTTCACTTTTGGTTGGGCGAGAACACGAGCATCGTACTTGACCTTTTCTTTCTGAACCTGAGACCTGAAGTACTGAGTGGTACTGGTGTTTGTGCATTCGCTGACACAAATAGGATGAAGCCGGAACGGCGGTGTACAAGACGATCGAGCTGGACACCTATCTTAAGGACGTCCCAGTGCAACACAGGGAAGTTCAGGACCATGAATCGGCCCTGTTCCTTTCCTACTTCCCCAACGGCATTCGCGTGCTTCAAGGAGGCGTCGACTCGGCGTTCCACCACGTCTCGCCGACAGAGTACAAGGTACGAGAATCATTCTTTCCTGATGAGCGACACTCCTCCAGTACTGACATCGCGTGGATCATTGCTGTCTACAGCCGAGGCTTCTTCAGCTCAAGGGTCGCCGTACGGTCCGTGCGCATCAGGTGCCTCTGAGCAGGGACTCACTCAACTCGGGCGACGTGTTCATCCTGGGTAAGACATCCTCTTCCCATGCACTTTTGTGTGGCGAGCACCTAAATCCCAAGTGTTTGTTGTGGCGACCACAAGACAATGGCCTTACCATTTTCCAATGGAATGGATCGAAGTCGAGCGGCCAGGAAAGGATCAAGGCAGCTCAACTGTGCCGTGCCATTGATGACGAGCGCGAAGGCAAGCCTCGCGTGGTTGTTATGGGTACTGGATCATAGTTACACATAGTTATGTCGATCATAGTGATTCTGGATACCAACACTACTTCTAATCACAGAGGAAGGTGACAACGACCCTGAAAAGGCAACTTTCTGGAACCTCCTGGGTGGCTTTGGCCCAGTCAAGTCTGCCACTGAAGGCGGACACGATGATGAGGCGCCCAGAGCGACCAAGAGGCTGTTCAAGTGCGTGTCTCCTTCGTCATGAATTAAGACCATACTAACCGGTCATCCACTCCTTTGCATACTCAGGCTGAGTGACGCATCAGGAAGGCTTGAGTTCACCGAGGTTGCCTCTGGCACTGTGCCCAAGAGCGTGCTCAACGACAATGATGTCTTTGTGTTCGACACTGGCTCCGAAGTGTTTGTTTGGATCGGCAGAGGAGCTAGCCACCAGGAAAGAGCCAGGTGCGCAGTTCCCCCGTCGGTACTGTACGCATGATTCACTCACCATGATCCCTGTCCTTGACACAGAGGAATGGGCTACGCTCACGACTACCTGCAAAAGTTCAACAGGCCGCCTTACATCTCTGTCACTCGCCTCCTTCAGGGCGGCGAGAACGAGATCTGGGAGGCCTCCTTCGACAAGTAATGGACAATGCACACCAACCAAGAGGAAGCATGACCCACAGACCATTCTCTCTGAGCGCTGGGTCTACCATCTTCCTCTTGTTGTTGCTGTAGTTCTCCTTCCTCTATCGCCGCAGCACTTTTCGTCTTCTGTTTCATCCCCGCTAATCGGACTTTGACTTTCCCTCCCTCAACCTTCGCTGCGTTGTGTGTCCGTGTCGTTCCTTACCTCGAGCTTCGGAACTAAAAAGAATGAAAGCGAAGACGGTCTTCTTCGTCGTCGCGGTGGGCCTCCTGTGCTTGTCCCTCTCCTCGTCGCTCTTCGTCGCTGGCGCCTTCGCCGACGGCAGCGGATCACTGCACCGCCGCTCGATCGTGCACCACACCAAGACGATCCATCGTGCCGCCGGCAGCCTTCACACTGAATCCACCTTCAGCAAGAAGGTCTACACCTTCAACCAGGTTACCCACCTCTATCTGATCTGATTTTTATGTATTATAAGGAAGAAAAAAGAGTATTAATTATATTTTATTAATTATAAATGACATCATGTTTATTTTTCGTAAGAAATAAATAAATATTGTTGTCTTATGACATAAGCACTGGAAAATATATAAAATTTGGAAAAAATCTTTTTTCGTAATTGCGAATTAAGAAAGCGAAAAATGAGCAGAAGGTGGACCACTTCGATCCTTTGAACAACCGCACCTACAAACAAAAGTACGTCGTCAACGATGACTTCTACAACCCCAACCGCAACGCTCCCATCTTCCGTACGCTTCTCCTTTTGTAGTGATTTTTTCTCTTTTATTTTAGTTTATTTTTCCTTTATTTGATCATATTTCTTGAATTTACCATAATTGTACAATTTTCTGATCATCGGGATCCAGTGTTCTTGGGTGGCGAGGCGCCCATCGAGTTCTTTGACTTCCAAACGGTCCTTCCCCAGGTGAGCGCCAAGGAACACGGTACTGTTGCTCAACCTCCACCCGAAGTTGATGCAAACAGGTAGTAGGCTGACGAGACTTTGTGTGATGATGAATGTGTGGTGTAGGTGCCCTCTACATTGCACTGGAGCACCGATTCTATGGTGACAGTTTGCCGGCTCCGGACTACTCGACTTCCAATCTACGCCTGCTCTCTTCGCGACAAGCGTACGTCCTACCTGCAATCACTCGTTCAATTGATGGACTCATCTCTAACTTCACTCGATATGAGCAGATTGGCTGATGCGGCCAACTTCCTTGTTTCCTTCAACAAGACGCTCGCCCACGTATGGTGCATCATGCCCATTTGGTGTAGCCCTTAACACTCATTCAGAATCTTCATTGTATACACAGCCTGGTCCTTGGATCGTGTGGGGATGTTCTTACTCGGGTGCCCTGTCTGCCTGGTTTAGGTACACGTCTTGACGGCTTCATCAGGCGCGCGTGTACTGATGACCATAACCTTTAGGGCCAAGTATCCCAATCTCGTGATTGGTAGTATTGCCCCTAGCGGCCCTGTATACGCCTCACTTAACTTTACTCAGTACTACGGCACCTTTTCGAAAGTTGCTCGTACGATCCTCACTCCGCCAACAAGGGCACATTAGACTGACACTCTAAGCAGCCACCAAGTGCGTCCACTACGTTCAGCAAGCTACTGACCTGCTCATGAGCAAGCTCGCCACTCCGGCCGGCCGTAAGGAGCTCACTGTGCGTACCTGCTAGGACCTAGGTGTGCTGTTGAATCTCAACTGATATATTTAATTCAGAGAACCTTCAATGCTTGCCAAGAGATCTCGGGGGATCCTGAGCAGAACTATTATTTCCTTCTCACTCTCACAGAAGCTCTTGGTAGCTCCGACCAGTACAATCCTCCACATTTGACGACAATTGAACAATGTCCTACCAACCGCACGAGTTTTCTAACGCATACCTCCTTTAGGTTCCAGAATCCACCTGACTGGCCGCTCAACAAGGTTTCTTTCTTCTTCTTATTCAATTCATCCATCGTTAGCCAACTTACACTTGAATGTAGGCGTGTGACACTATGCTTCAATCGTCTGATCTGCTCGCCAACTGGGCTCAAGTCTTGAATCAGGCCAATGGCCCTGCTTCCACGAATGCGGTATCTTCGAGAGACAACACCTATAGCTTCGCCATGTGTACTAACCCATTCAATGGCACCACCAGTGCAACGACTTCAACGAGGAGACTTCCTACATCCTGCCTCTGCGTAACGTTTCTAGTCAGGATAGGTTCGTTCTACAAATGATATAATCAATCGACATCAAGTCTCACATTTGCGGCGGGGCTCTTCCAAGGTCGTGGCTGTTCCAACAGTGCACAGAGTTTGGCTTCTTCATGCCTAACTATCCAGGAACTAGCGTCTTCCCGCTTCTTAACCTGGAACATCAGGTCAAGTGGTGCGGTACGTGTTCCAATAGTTGTTCTCCTTGATTGCCAGTGATAGGGCATCTCACATGCCAGGTTGTCTACTACAGAGAAGGTGTTCGGAGTCCCAGGCATGACGCCGGATACGGAGGGCATCAACGCGTACTACGGGTTCGTCTTCCTCACTGACTTTTGTCGCACGGCGCTGAGCTTACACATGATGTTGCGATGCTCTTAGTGGATATGATCTGCACGGCAGCAACATCCTATTCACGAACGGCCTGGCCGATCCGTGGCACACCCTTTCCATCATCAAGGATAGGCCACTCCCTGACCATGTCTCCGCCGTCACCTACGAAGCCGGTACGTGTGCCGTATCCATGTCTGTCAAGATAGCTGCCCATCTTATCATTCCGCTTCACAGGTCACTGCGCGCCGATGACTCAACCCACCAACCAGGATCCTTCGTCTCTCAGGCTTGCTCGGGGAGTGGTTGAGAATTTCATCTACAAGCTCTTGCGTACAAACTGAAATAAATATAGGGAGAAGCCTTGGCAGTAGTCGACGCGCCTCCTCAGAGGAAGGCAAGGCCCTCATACTTGATACGACGATCCACGAGCAGTTTCCATTGCGGCTCGAGATGGAAGTTTCCCTTCAAATCAAAAATTGTGATCCACGTTTGCGACACCTCGTTCACCTCTCGCACCTGTGGCAGCGCGCTATGAGTCATTCGATCGGAATGGAGAGAAGAAGAAGCAAAAAGCCCACCTTGAGTGCAATGATCTCGTTTGTGTGAGGGATGAGCTTCATTGATGTGAAGCCGTAATCACGCTCCAGCGGCCCTACTCGACGAACCTGTGGAGCTGGTCATCAAACCAGACTCCAGACTCTACTAAAAAAGCAAGGGTACAGTACCTCAACGTGACTGAAATCTTCGTCGGCAATGAGGAGAATATTAGAGCCGAGAAACTCATCAGTTTGTTCATCATACGGAGTGCTCTCGCTGGCCTTTCGCGGTAGGAATAGCCACTTGCGTTCCTCTGAACCGAAACGGTTGGCCCAGAGGAGCAACACAGACTCATGCCAAAAAACAGCACGTACCAGGATGCCAGACAACAGCCTCGTGCGATAGATAGCCAGGAAATGTAGTGTTGGTTGCCTTCCTCAGTGCGTTGTAGTTTGCAGTCCTTTGAAACCGAAACCAGTCAGCAATGTTCTTATCTTTGATCACGAAGAGAAAGGGAACTTACCAGTCATGACTCCTGATACGGCCACATTGATCGATAGTTTTTACCCACACACAGTTGTGATGAATAGTTTCCTGATGGCAAGGAGCTGAGCATGATGTTACTCAAACTTAATTTCGAGCCAATACGTACCCCGTTTACGACCCACTCCTTGCCGATAGAGCCAAGATAGAGAAGGCCATCCTTTTCTGTGGCCCACTCGGTCTTGTAAGGTTTGGGATGTCGCCCTGCGTAGATGGTCAGTAAACTGTACCACATCATTACCGCGCCAAGAAGAAGAGCGCACCATTGCCATCAGCTATTGCGTAACGAGGGAATGCACCGCCTCCCTTCTTGGGCGAGATCTCGTACACCTGATTCCCATCATTACCCTGAGATGAGTTTCCTCTCTTGCGGTACACGAGTACATGCAGGAGGAGACGTACAATGCCTGTAGAATCGCACATCCCAAAGAGGGCACCGCTGTGCTTCATGCGCACGAGCTCGCTGAGTTCCATCGAGCGATTCTTGTTGGCCACGGTGGTAGTAAGCCTTTGAAGATAGCCATCAGTTGAGACGTCCTCGATCCCAAGAAGGGCCTGGTGATCAGGAAGAGGACGTACTTGATGGTTTCGCCCCATTCTATGGTGAAGTTGCCTCGTTCATTTCGTCTCAGCGTGGCTTTCTGTTTACAGTGTCAGTTACCTTTTTTCTTTTGTTATTCATACAATCGAAATGTTAAATATTTTTCACTTTTAGTTTCTTAACTATAAAATTAAAAATACACCTGTATTTATTTTATGTTTATTTTATTAAAAATAAAAACCAATTCAAATTTTAAAAAATATAATTATCTTACCTGCATAATGGAGTGCCATTCAAATTTGTGAGGATCGCGGCTGCCCTTGTCGAGATCGGCGACGAGGGCCAGCTCGTATTGCTGCGGGAGTGGCAGGTGGGTCTTCTCCGCCTCCCCTCCGGTTTCGAGAATGGCCGCTCCGCCCCACGGGTACTCGTCATCTTCATCATCATTCATTTCTTTCGCGTTAAATAGAAAATCAAAATCAAAAAATTGGGCCGGACTTGGGGAAGGGGTTTGCAATGTCGAAAGTGAAGATGAAGAAGAAAAAGAAGAAGAAGAAGAAAGAGCGGAGGAGGATGCGACAGAGGAGAGGAGATGGAAGAGGCGCGGGTTGCTTTGGTGGAGGTAGAGGGTGCAGCCTATGCCCAGCGCGAAGGAGAGGAGGACGGCGGCAAGTGTGAAGAGGAAGGAGCGCGTCATCTTCTCTTCCTTCTTCACTCTATATATTTTCTTGTGTTGTGTTGGTGTGCAAGGAAATGGACGAGCTTGTGTGAACTACAACAACGAGTCCTTTCTGCTCACGTGGCAACATGTTGTGCTTAGCATTAAAGGTACATTCTCCGGACGAATCACACTGCACACAGTAAACATCTCTGTTGGGCATCATATCCAATACGAACAACATGTGTGCGTATGTCCAGGTCAGTGGCAAGTCAAGCGAGCTGGAAGCGAAGGACCAACTTCGGTTTGTGGCGCTGCATCGGGCGGCAGGGGTTGCGCAGTTTATATACAGAGTGGGTGACTTTCAACGAATTGAAGTTATTGCGCTGGGGTAGTATAGTGGTAGTACATTGGATTGTGGTTCCAACAACCCGGGTTCAATTCCCGGCCCTGGCAGCTTCTCTTTTGCTCTCTCCCACCACCACCCACCAGCCCCTTGGCTCGCCATTTGGGTGCAGGTGTGGTTGGGGCACCATGACCTCAGCCTTGCTCCCCGTCGTGGCTCGCATGTGGGTGCCTGCCTGACCTTGCCTTGGTGCACAAGCGTAAACAAGAGCGACGTGTGCGGGAGGCGATTGTATGCTCTTTCCTGGGACTTGTCATGAACTTCCGTACAGTCTGCAACTTAGAATACTCTATTGCGGCATTCAAAGGCACGTTACACAACAGCCATAGCGGGAGGAGTCACACACGCCGTTAAGGCAGATTCTCTTGGAAGGACCTCCAGTGACAAGGTTCTGGTTCAGAGGCTTCATCAGAGGCAGGATCTCATGAAGATGTCTCTCGGGAATAGTTTCGGTCACGTTGCAGATCTGCGGGAAACTGAGGCAGCGGCCCTCGGACATGCCTGTGCAGATGCCGCACTTGCAAGTACCACTTCCACAAACACCTACGATACCGTTCAGTACACTAGAATACTGCGCTTCCATTAGCCTCACGTACCCATTGCACTGCACAAGGCGACCGGAGTGATGCCACCTGCATGCCGTTGAGTAGCATATGAGTTTCCGTTATCCTTGCAGGCAAAGTGAGGTCGTACGTGTCAGCCAGGTCAGGAAATCCTGGCAAGACTTGGAGTTGTTGAGGTAGTAGCCGCAGAGCGAACTAAGGGGAGCGGGAAGCATGATGCAGCCATAGGAGCATCCCTTCACGGATATCCAGGCCATCATGTCTAGGCAGGATAGACAGTAATTTCCTGAAGGTTCCTGTACGAGCTGTGTAAGCACACACGGAACGGCAGTGAGGTACTAAGTCTAAGTACCGCGCCTGCATTGGCGAGTATAGGGACACGCTCTACAGCAGCGCACTGAACTTGTGGAGCGAGAAGAAGAATATGGAAGGCAACACTGAGCAGGGCCACTGCCAAGTTGATGGAGCTGCTGCCGGACATGACGTGCTCGATGACCGTTCGTAGGTTTCCTCCGCCTCTTCTTCGTCTGCACAGTCACATTCCATAACAGGTAATGTCGACATATCAGCAAGTGACATTGCAATTCGAGGAAGCTCAAGAATCTTGATCATGCGCGTGACGTGGCAAAACTCCGTCTCTTCCGTTTCTCTCCAGCCTCTGCGTGCGTGGCAGCCTGTCAAACACGGGCTTGCGTGTCGGTGCGCGGTTCACGTAATCTTCTCACTCGCTCGTCCTTGTTCTGCCACTGTTCTGCCTCTCCCCCATAAGTACACTCGACAGCCCAGAGGGTAAAACACATTTACACACTCCAAACACACAAGATGGCCGATCCGAAGCAGAAGGACATTGAAGACGAGCATGGCGATATGAGCGAGGAGATCCTCAAGGTCAAGAAGCG